>JAQZBX010035151.1:0-24700 GCA_029593785.1 Cabassous unicinctus
ACAACAGGAAGCGGGTGTGGCTCAATCGATAGAGCCCCCGTTTACCACGTGTGAGGCCCCGGGTTCGCTTCCCGGGGCTTCCTTGTGAGGGCAGGCCAGCCCGTGCGGCACGGTGGGCTGATGCAGCGGGACCTCACAGCAAGGGGGAGATAAGCAGACACGGAGAAAACACACAGGGAATGGACACAGCAAGCACAAGCAGCAAGGGCGGGGGGATAAATAAATAAATAAATAAATCTTAAAAAAAAAAAAAAAAATAGCTGCCCCCAGCTTCTGATCACACATCCACATTTAAAGGCAGGAAGAAGGGAAAAGGGAAGGGGCAAAGAAGCCAAGGCTCTCCTTTTCAATAGGAAAGCAAATGTTTTTCCAGAACCTCCCCATTCCTTCTCGCTCTTCACCCCTAAGCCCTCCAACACTTCCCTCATCCCTCCCACCCCCTGCAGCAGTCTCTGGCTTGTTGCTTCTTACAGTGGAGACTGTAAAAGTAAGCATTCAGCTCTCCTAGCTGCTATAGTCAAAACAGCCAACTGGGAATATATGTTGGGCTAGCCAACGCATAGTCTGCCAAGTCAACTTCAGTGGGCAGACAATTTTGGTTTGCATTATCCTTTCAACTCCACTGTCCTCACTGGTCGCTTATTACTCTCCTCCCTGGTCCTGTACTCAGCTTCCCAGTTTCTGGGACCCCCATCTCCATGCACTGAATCTTGAAAGCAACCAAGAATTCTTGCCATTCCTCTCGTCCTTGGCACGTGACTCCATGTCCTTGTTTGATCACTTCCCGTCTTCTGGCAAGACACAGACAGACCCCTAAGCAGCTAACGCTAGTTCAGTCTTTTCTTAACCAGAGGCATACATGCCATTAAACTTCTCTAGAGGCTCAAGAATTTCATTACTTGTTTTAATGGGGACCAACTTCATCTACTCCTCTCCCTCTCTTTACCCTCCTTGCTTTGCCAAGGTATTTTTGCCCATTACAATAGTACTGCAAGGGACATAAAAGGTGAAAGACCTGGCAACTGTTTCCATGTAATTCATTAACATATGCAAAATATAATCAAAGGTAGGGATGTGGAAGAGCAGCAGAAAGCGAGCTTGTCTGCACAATAGGCCGTGGAGTTTATCGAATAGAATTCCTCAGCGGACATCATTAGTTGATTGGTTTGCCTTTCTGTTATTTTATCAGCTGTGCAGGGCTGCGGCACAGCTTCCAGCTGTTCTGAATGTCTCCTGAGTAGATTTAAGAATCATGCCCTCCAATAATGGTTTAGAAGAGTTTTTGACTTACCACCCATTTGGGAAATTTTTTACTTAATGTAGCAGCTAAAATAGCCACAAAGATATCAGAAATTTTATTGCCTATTGCAAAGGGGAAATTAACGCTAATGAAGCAGTTTGGTCAGTTCCGAAATGATCACCTGGACTTTCCTGGACTAGGTAATAGGTAACGTCACTGATTCATCTTCAAGGTTAACCATAAAGAGACTGAAGGTAGGGGCTTTTCTCAGACTAATGATGTATTTGCTGGACTGTCAAAGCAAGACTGGACAGGGCACCTTTTCTTCTCCTCATGGTTGAGCAAAGGATGGAACAGCCTAACTGTAACGTGTGCGCAGAGGCTACCACTTGATAGTAGAGGCAGAAGAAATTCAATCTTCTGTGCAATTATATAGGCAGTTTATTGCAGAGTGGTGACCAATAGTGGTAAAATGATGAAAATAACTTTATTTTTTAAAACACTACTGTCTTCCAACATACTCTGTCAAATCATTCTTCACTGACCTGGGTGAAATCTTTGTCAGGCCACAACTCTAAGTTTAAAAGAACAGGGAGAAGAGGATCATAGGGAAATGGCAAAGTCCTGTGTGGGTATAGTAGCCTGTGCTGGGGCTCTGGGGGTGAATGCCAGCTGGCTTTTCCAGGTGATGCTTTAGAGCAGGGGTTCTTAACCTTTTTTGTTCCACGGACCCCTTTGCCAATCAGGTGAAAACTATGGACCCCTTACTAAGTCCACACTATGTATTATTTAATAAATATATCACACCCACACCAATATGTCCCCACAAGAATAACATTCTTTTGAATTTTCAATTCAAGTTCACGGGCCCCTGAAATCTTTCCGTGGACCCCTGGTTAAGAACCCCTACTTTAGAGGGATTTTAAAGATCCCATCAACAGATATTTCCTACTGCAGGTCCCTGTAAGGATAAATCCACTTAGTAAAACCTGGTCATTCTAAAACCAGGTCCTTATTTATGCATGTACCCTGAGTTGGAGGTTCCGTTTCTTGCATGCAGACTTGGTTTTTGCTACTTGAATGCTATTAGAAAGAGCCAACTTTGCAAAAAATATTTCCTCCCCACCAGGGTTTCACCATATGTAAAACCCCACCATTAGAATTCCTGCAAGCTGCCCTGTGGCTTTCGGTGGAGATTCCTGGAAGGGATGATGTATTTAAGAAACAGGCACACAAGCATGCAGTGTTTTCTTTATCTGAACCTTGTCACCTAAAGCATAAAGACTGGGGCAGGATAGGAGGAGGGTGGGAGAAGAAGGGTGTGGGGAGGAGATAAATACCCAAAAGGAAAGAGGGGAACCTGCAGCTATGAAAAGGTAGCCTCTGTCTCCTCCTGTGGGGTCAAGGACTCTTGGGCCCGAAACACTGCAGCCCAGCCTGCCTTCACATCCTGCTTCCACCCCAACCCTGCTTTCACTCCGACTCAGCCTCAGTTCCTCCAAACTCTAATTCCTCCCATATGGGGTGGGGGGTAGGGGGTTGCCCACCTGTTGCCACTACCTGAAAGGCTTTTACTTGGCTCTTCACACAAGCCTCAGAGAGGCCTGTCGTGTCTATCTGATCTAAAGGTTCCCTGTGTTATTCTTTATCTTAGATCCATGTTCATTTTCTTCTTAGTGTTCATCATCCTCTTCATTTGTTTATTGTACTTAACATTGTCAGTCTCTCCCACCAGAATGTCAGCGCCAGAAGAGCAGATTTTACCTGCCGCTTTATGTTATGTCCGTCCCCTTAGCCATGCGCAGTATCTGCCCTGATAATTGGAACTCAATACAAACTGGATGAATCCAATGTTCCTTGGGCCAATGGATGGACTATATGCTTTCTGCTCCAGCATGTCTCGCTGTTTATTGTTTGTTTCCCACCATTTTCCACTGCTGCCTCTCTCTGAGATGCCCATCGGTCAGCATCCTTAGGCTCTCTGTGCTTCAGTGTCCTCCTCTCTAAAGCTGCAAGGACAGCAGTATAACTACCTCGTAGGGATGTTGTGAGGGTTAAACGAGATGCTGTGTTTACGTTACTTAGCACAGTAAGTGGCACCCGTAAGCACTCAGTGAATACCAGCTGTAGCAGTTTGGCAGTTTGATATAGTTATGAAATTCAAAAATAGATATTGGATTATGCTTGTAAAATAGTCTGTTAATCTGGGCATGATTAAGTTATGATTAGGGCATTGACTGGGCCACGTCAATAGGGCATTGAGCCCCACCCCTTGGTGGGTGGGGTCTCAAAGATAACAGACAGGGCAAAGGACAGGGTTGGAGCAGTGTTTGCGTTGGAGTTCTCATGTTGGAGTTTTGATGCTAGAGCCTGGGGAGGCGAGCAGATGGAGGAGCTTGGTCATGAGAAAGGAGAGAAGGCCCTGGGATAGAGACAAGCCATTTGCCTGGGAGTTCACAACTGGCCTTGTGGAGAGAGGCAAAGCCTAGAGAGTCTCATAGTCTACAGCTGACTGTGTAGAGGAAACAGAGGAGCTAAGCCTGGAGAGAAACGCAGCCCGGGAAAGAGAGGAAGCCAAGAAGCCTGAACCCCGGCAAATATCAGCAGCTGTCTTGCTCCAACAACTGGCAATGGACTTTGGTGAGGGAAGAAACTTGTGCTTTATGGCCTGGTAACTGGTGGACTTCTACCCCAAACAAATACCCTTTATAAAGACCAACTGATTTCTGGTATTTTGCATCAGCACCCCTTTGGCTGACTAATACACCAGCTATTGCAGTTATCTCCCATTCTCCCACGATGAATCTGCCACTCCTCTCAGCCCACCCATTTCATAGTGAAACTTTAATCACTAATAGTACTTCAGCTCAACCTCGGCACTATTGACTTTTTGGCTAGATTATGTTTTTGTTGTGGGCCATTGTAGGATGGGTAGCAGCATCCCTGGCCTCTTCCCACTGGATGCCAGGAGCATATCCCTCCCCAGGTGTGACAACCAAAATTGGCTCCAGTCAGAGTCAATGTCTTCTAGGGGGGCAAATTACCCCCAGCTGAAAACCACTGCTTTACATTAAGGCATTAACTTTTCAGTTTAAGTTTCTAAACCAAAGGTCAATTCTCTCTTGCTCAGCTCACACTCCCTATGCCCCTGCCATCTCCCAGGCTCCTTCACTGCTTAGGGCAGGGGTTCTTCACCTTTTTTGTTCCAAGAAGCCCTTTGCCAGTCAGGTGAAAACCACGGACCCCTTACTAAGTCCACACTATACTGTGTACTATTTAATAAATATCACACCCGCACCAACACGTCCCCACAAGAACAATGTTTTTTTTGAATTTCAGTTCAAGCTCACGGACCCCTTGTTAAGAACCCCTGGCTTAAGGGGTGTTTGAGTCCATGCAGTAAAGTCTCCTGAGAGGGCAGGTAACTTTCAGACACTCTCCCCACACACACTTTCCACATGCACACCTTGCTTGACCCCTGCAGGGCCAAGGTGTCTATCCAGGATCGCCCTTAGGGTGGGGTGGCGCTCTAGTACCTGGCTAGCGCTCCAGTACCTGGCTAGGGCTCCAGTCTACCTCTCCTCTTTGACCTGAGGGCCAGCATCCTCCCGGGGACCCTGCTGCTCCCTTTCCCTGTGTTGGATCTGACCCTGGGCTGTCATCCCGTTACAAACATAACCACTGGCTCAACCTTCCTGAGGCTGAGCCTGCATAGCCAAGCTCCCAGTGCCTTCGGGTTCCCTTTTGCCTGCCCAGCTGCCCCCAGAGCAGATCTGCAGGCTTCAGCCTGGTCAAGCAGGTCTCCGCCAGCCCAGCAGTGGCATCGCTCCTGACCTAAGTGGACCTACTAAGGCACTGCCAGGGTTCTGTTGGACTTTTGTGAAGTGATGTCTGAGAGTACCTTGCAAATTATAAAGCCCTTTGCAAATGTGAGCTATGTGCCTTGGCATGGTGTTGAATGGATGAATGAATGAATGATAAATGAATGCCGTTATTTGAATATTCATCCGTATTAAACCTAAATGAGTGACTGCAAACTTGCAATTGTTCTGTTTTGCTTTCTTCTTTTTCAGCCTTTAGATTCACATTTAATTGAGGCTATAGCTCTTAAACAAATGTGACTACTTGAATAACTTTATTAAAACCATAAGTTTTAAAAACTGGAAGTTAACTGGTAGAAAATGTTCTGCATGTAGAGTCCTTCTATTAGGGATCAGTATTCTTTATTTAAGAAAGGAAACATAAGCTGGGAGCTAGTTGGTAAAAAGTGCTGAAGGTTTCATTGAACTTGTGAAATGAAATTTATGAATCTAAAAACCTCTCAACACGTTCTAAATGGAAGTGTTTTTTAAATTGCCATATTGCCAACAGACCAAAAATCGTCTACCAGGGTCACCCCCATCTTTCCTGGATCATATGTGCTGCTCTGCAAAATAAAATACTGTTGCTGAAATGCTATAAAATGTCATTTTCCAGGCAACAGAAATACTGATCTCATGTTAAAAGACATCTCTCTTTTTAAATCAGATTAGGAACCTTTGGTGCACATAGTCCTTCTAAACCTCCTATTGAGGCTGCACCCTTAGGAAGCCCTAGCAAGGTTGTGTTCCAGGATTCCACTTTGCCATCTTCCTTCCTCTGCCTCCCCTCCCTAACCAGTTTTGTGTGAACGGTGTTCTGTGTTGGCAAGTGGCCAAAGAATTTGCCATAAGTAAATGTGCTGCCTGTCTGCAAGAAGATAACTTAACTGAGTTCCTTGGTCTTGCTAATTTGTCTCGACTCTAGGAATGGTCCAGGGCTTGGAGATGTTGCAAACCTCTGCATGCATGGAAATTTACAAATCCCACACTCCTGAACCTTCTACATGCCAGTGAGTGGCACGAGTAATATGGTGCAGCCTCCTGTGCTCCAGGCCCCTAATTTACCACGAGTGAGTGGCATGTACACCAGATAATTTATCTCCCGGATTTAGAAGAGTGAAAGAAGCAGATTATTCTCATCTCTTCCCTTCATTCTTCATTGAAGACAGTCGGAAAATTGAGGAATTATAGTTTTGTCCAAGTTTATATAGAAACAGCAGAAAGACAACACGAAGAATTGCTTCAATATATTGTAGACTTGAAAGCTAAAAAGCCCAAAAGCACACATTTTATTTGTTTGCTGGTATTGCTAAAATTTCTGTACATTCAGACTAAGACCTGAAGTAGATTTTTGACAATGATACGTTTATGCTTTCCATAGTTGATTACTGATCGAGGCAATCTGAGAACCCCAAAGAGTCAATTTGAGATCTGAACTTCTGACTCCGGTTCACATTTTAATGTAAACCTTTAGCATAAATCACTTTTTCCCCCTAAAGATATCAGTTTCTAAAATGTCCAGAAATGGAATCTTCTGATTTCTCCTGAATGTAAATTTTTTCTTTATGGACTGAATAGATTTACTCTACTTTGGATTATATTTGGTGAGCTTTATAATTGGGTTCCACTTCAATTTCCTTTTATTAAAAATATAGAATGTGGTAGACCAGAAGAATGTACATAGTGTAAAAGTCTAACAAACCAAATGTCAGCAAAGATGTGGAACAAAAGGAATACATGTGCTCCTGATTTTCAGAGAGTAATTCAGTACAGCTGATTGGAAGTCAATTTGACACTGCCTAATAAGCTGAAGACGTACATATTCTACAACCCAGCTATTCTGTTCCTGGATGTATATGCTAGAGCAATGTTTTACAAACTGTTAGTAAGTTGATTATGATCAATTAGTGGCTCAAGACATCAATACAAGGGATCAAAAGAATTTCTTAAATAAAATGAAATAGAAAGGAAGAGGATTGAAAATATCAACGTTCACGTCTTATAGACAAAGTATTGTTTTGGGAAAATTTTGCAAAGCCAGTTGATGGCCAGCTGAGGTCCAGGTCAGAAAAGCTTATAAAATATTATTCTAGAAAAACTGTTATATCTCTGTTCATATTTAAAATTGAAAGACAATATTTCTAAATATTCTAAATATTTTTATGTTATTTCATATTCTACATGCTATTAAGAATAGCAAATATATGTTCATTATAATGAAAATAGATAAACGCATCTATGGTTAAATATTGCAAAGAAATATTACAGAGCAGCAAATGTGAATAATTGTAGCTCAGGATAAACTTGATTAAATCTAAAACATAATGTTGAAAGGAAAAAAGCAAATCAGAGAGGAACATGCATAGTAGATTCCACTTAAATATGCTTCTACAGCATGCAAGATCAAAAATATTTACTGTGTTAGGATACATAAATATGTAATAAAATCATAATGAAAAGCAGAATGATAAACACAAAATTCAGGCTCACAACGACCTCCAGGAAGGAGGGAGGAAGAGAAAGGGACAAGGGGGGAAAACGGGGACTATAAAAGTATTGGTTAAATTCTGTTTCTTCAACTGGATGCTGGGCTTATGGGTATTTCTTTTACTGGTCTCTAAAGGGTGCCTGTATGTTTTTATACTCTTTTATATTAAAGATATATGTCAAAATAAAAAATATTGGTCCAGAATTCACCATTATGTTTTTTGACTCATAATGTTCATCTCAACAATGTCCCAAATAACTTCCTTAATATAAGTTAAAATACAATTCTCTTTGATCTTTCAGTTATATTTCAGATGTTGCTTTAAACTTTCTAGTATAATTTATGACTTGATAGAGATTTCACTGCTTCTGGAGCTAAGTGAAATACAATATTCAGTGAGGTCATAACATTCCATGTAGGCGTCCATTCTCTGGCTTCAGTAGTTATAATAAACATGCTGAACTATGTCTGTAACACATGAAGTTCTTTACAAGTTTACTTTGTGCTCCTCTCATTGACATCACTCCGAACCACCCATAAGTATCACCCCAGTGAATAGGTCCCTGGGGAGTCATGCAATTCCCCCTAACATAATCAAATGTTCACATTTAAAAATGTATCTCAGTCTTGGTTGCAACTTTATAAAACTCAATATGTCTTCTGGAAAGACTAAAAACAACAGTAATTTTTTTCAAAACTCAAAAACCAATGAGCATCATCTTGCAGGGAACCTAGTACTAATCGGGTTGGTTCCTCTTGCCTAGCCCCTGACCATGTCGTTCCACCACTATCACATCACTCTCTTTCAGGGCAGACAGGAGTACACTTACACCAGCCTAAGGTAATCAGATTGTGTTAGAATACAGGATCTATTTCCTACCCATTTAGATTGGGTACTATACAGGTAATGCATGTACAGAAAGAAGATAGTCATTGGAAATTGTATGGGAACAAAGGGCTAATTGGATAAGCATAAGACCAAAGTTCAGCAAATGGTTTCCCAATTTCAAATCTAATTTGCCCATATTCTACTTAGTTGTTAAGGCCTAACTCAAATTCTATATCCTCTGCAAAGCTTTCTTGCCAATATCATTGTTCCTCTTCTGAACCTATATAACTCTTATACGTAGCACTATATTTCTATGTATTTCCACAGTATTTCATAGACATATGATACAAACATACCTACTAAGAATAAGCCTGAAAGATATGTTCAATATTATACTATGCATAATTATAGACTACAAATCATTTAAAAGTTTAAAAATAAACCGCATCAGCCAGGATTCTAAGTTTTAAGTAACAGAAATCTGGCTAACTAATTTGAAGTGAATTCTCAGAACATTCGTCATACCTATATTTAAAAGAAATTACTAAAATCTTTTTGAACTCAAATAAAATTGATATTTCATTATCTGATATTCAAATTACCTGTATTTATAGGTACTCTTCAATTAAGAGCTAACTTTAAGACATGAAAGATGTCTCTCTTTCCTTTTTAATTTTATTAAAAAATTTTTTCTATCATATTCCTCACTTTGTAGCAGGATTAGCCCTGTGGATATAAAGAAGAGGAAATTTCAATAACATCCTTGTGTCCTAATATCTCCCCTATCCTTCTGCCTTGATGTCTGAAATTTGTTGAAAAAGAAATTTGAGAGGGCAATATGTTGCTTACAAATAAATAAAGTTAAAAGGAAAACATGGGAGAGGTTACACATTAACTCTGTGCTATATCCATTAAAAAACAAATGATCCTGTTCAGGCAAGATGGATAGACTCATTTTTCCTTGCTCCTCTCCACTAAGTACAGCTACAAATCCTTCTCCAGCATCAGGTGCGCCCAACACTACCTGCAAGGGGGATTGATTGTGAGCTCTGTGAAAAGTAAGTGGACAGAGAAAGCACTTTCCTTTGTCACCTGGTCTGAGATGTCCCTTTTCTACCAAGATACTGGGGTGGGTGGGCAGAATCAGCAAGAGACCCAGCTACCACAGGCAGCTTGGTCCAGGAAACCCCTTTGTCCCCACTGGCCTGAGAATGTCCTTTTCCACCCAAAGCCATGAGGGCAGGAAGGTAGAGCCAGCAAGGGGAACACATCCACAAGTGGTCCAGTCTTGGAAGCCCCTGTCCCCTTGGACCTGAGATTCTCTTCCCTTATCCAGAAACCCAGACAGGCAGGCCAGGAAAAAGGGACCCTGTTGGTGCAGGTGGTCTGGTTGAGGAAGCCTCTTTGTCTCCACAAGCCCCAAATTCTCCTCTCCCATTTCACCAATAGACACCTAGGTACCTGGGTAGGCACAAAGAAGGGGATCCTACAACACTGCAAGAGACATCTGGCTGCCCTGTCTGGGAAAATTCCTTCTGGCCCCACAGGCAGCAAACACAGAGACCAGTGGGAGCCCCAGAAGCACCAGATAAACCAAGCAGAAACAATAAAACCCCAAGAGTTCCAGTCAACCAAGATGGCAGTATAAGACCTACCAGGTTACTGCTCTCCCACATAATCTTTGACCATATAGCAAAAAGTGGCAAAGCCGTCTTCTTCAAAACTCCAGAAAACAGTTAAAAGGTTACAGAAACTGGGTGATTGTCATATCAAGAAAATGCAACTTTAAAAACAATAAGAAAAGTTTGTGGTGCCCTTGCTGACCCTGCCCCCAACACCTCCCCAGTAAGGTGTGGAGCCAGCCTGTGCTCCATGGTGAGACCCTGACTCAGTTCTAGAGGGAGCAGAGTAACCCCTATGCGCATACTGGGGTGCCTGTTTGTCGGTGCCAATCCATAGCGTGGCAAGCCGAACGTCTGAACCAAAAAGTTCATCTTGGCTTGCCGTCCTAGAATTTGCCCTGCAGGCAGAAGCAGCTTGCAGACAGATAAAGCACTGTAAAAGACAATTAAGTGGAAGTTGACTGGAACAAAGGATTACCTGCATCAAGTCATACAATAAAGCATTCAGGCGGGAAAGAAAGTCTATTTCATAGGGAGTAGACGGGCATTTGAACCTTTAAATAGGAGAATTCCTGAGGCCAAGAGCAATCACAAGTCCAGGACATGACCCATGCTCAGAAAAGATGGAAAGGATTTTGTACTTCGCTTCCACCTTGGGTTGATCTTGAGAAGAGAGCTAAACTCTGAAGGACAGCACCAGCCAACAAATCACCAATTTGCAAAGACTGAGACAGGGTTTTGTGTGTTTTTTTGCATGGGATTGTTTGTTTTTGATAGCTCCTGTCACTCAAGGAAATATCTGTCATTTCACTAACTAAATACAAATTTAAGGAAAAGATATCTTAGGGTCTGAATCCCAAATAAACATTTCAAAATATTAAAATGTACAGAGTGCTACAAAATATTACAAGGCAAGTAAAGAAACAATGATGGCCCATCCAAAGGAAAAGGATAAAAATCCAGAAGCCATCAACATAGAAGACCAGACTTTGGACATACTGGACAAAGACTTTTTTTAAAAATTGTCCTCAGTATGTCCAAGAGGATAAAGGAAAGCAGAGAAAGAACTAAAGGATATCAATAAAACAATGAGTGAACAATATGGAAATCACAAAAAGAAATGGAAATTTTTAAAAGGAGCCAAAGAGAAATAATGGAGTTGAACAGCACAATAATTGAAAGGAAAAATTCCCTGGTGGGTTGCAATAATAGATTGGAACTGGCAGAAGAAAGTATCAGTGATCTGGATGACAAGACAGTTGAAATGATACAGGCTGAGAAGCAGAAAGGAAAAAGAATTTTTAAAAAGCAAAGAGCCTGGGAAGTGGTTGTGGCTCAAGCAGTTCGGTGCCTGGCTACCACATGGGAGGTCCCACATTCGGTTCTTGGTGCCTCCTAAAGAAGACAAGCAAGACAGCGAGCTGATGCGATGGGCTGACACAGTGAGCTGACACAACAAGATGATGCAATGAAGAGACACAACAAGGAAACACAATGAGAAACACAACAAGCAGAGAGTGGAGGTCAAGGGATCAGACACCTCCCTCACATGTGGGAGGTCCTAGGCTCAGTTCCTGGTGCCTCCTAAAAAAAAGATGAGCACATGATGAACGGACACAGAGAGCAGACAGCAAATGCAAACAACATGGGGGGCGGGGATAAATAAGTAAAATAAATCTTTGGAAAAAAAAAAAAGCAAAGAGCCCAAGAGACCTGTGGGACACAGTCAACCATAACAATATATGCATTTTAGGAGTCTCAGGAAGAGAAGAAAGAGAGAAAGGAGCAGAAGGAACAGTCAAATAAATAATGGCAGAATATGTCCCAAATTTAACAAAAGACATGAATTTACACATTCAAGAATCCCAACAAAAAACAAACAAAATAAACTTGAAGAGAACCATACCCAGACACATATCAAACTGCCGAATGCCAAAGACAAGAAGAGAGTTCTAAAAGCTGCAAATGAAAATCAACATGTTATATACAAGGTAGTCTCAATATAATTAAGTGCTAACCTCTCATCAGAAACCATGGAGGCAAAAGGCAAATATTTAAAGTGCTGAAAGAAATAATTGCCAGTGAAGAATTTTATATCCAGTGAAACTGTCTTTCAAAAATTTGACAGTCTGAATTTGGTGAGTCCCAAAAAGAGAACGATTACATTTTTAAACTAATCCATTCCTGTGGGTGTGAGACCCATTTGATTGCACTACATCAGTAAGGCATGACTCAGGTTGAGTCTCCACCCTCTTGCTGGGTCTGATAAAAACTGAGACACAGGGAAAAAGATCTCTGACATGTTTGATACTGCCATGTGAGAGAAAAGATTCCAGGCTCACCCACAGCTGAACTTAATGAGAGAAGCCCCAAGTGGCTCAAAGAGCTGAGGCCCAGGGAGAGATGAACCATATGCCTGATAGCACACAGCTGAACTCGGGAAGAAAGTGAAGCAGCCAAGACTGAGAAGAAGCCTGGAAAGAGACAAGCCCTATGCCTGCTTGCCCACAGCTGAGCTCCGGGAGATGGTAGATTCTGGAGGGGAAGGCAGAGACCTCAGCAGAGATTGTTCATCATCTTGCTTCAAGTGGCAGCACACCAGGATCAACAGCAGCTGACTTTCAGGAGAAAGTATCTCTGGTGGTGCCTTGATATGGACACTGCATGGCCTCAAACCTGTAAACGTTTACCCCAAATAAATTGCCTTATAAAAGCCAACCATTTTCTGGTACTTTGCATCAGCAGTCCTGTGGCAAACTAAGACTAAAAATGAGGGTGAGATTAAGAAATTCCCAGATAAACAAAATCTGGGAGTTTGTTCCCCTAGACCTGACCTACAAGTAATGCTAAAGGGATTCATTAAGACATAAAGGAAAGGGCACTAGACAGTATATTAAAGTGCCATAAAAATAATAATGAACTCTGATAAAGTTAACCAGATGAGTAGTTATAAATTCCAGTATTATTGTAGTGTATTTATTGGGATGTAACTCCACTTCTTATTTCTTATAGGTGCTAAAATACAAATGCATAAAAAGTAATGAAAATCTATGGTTCATAAAATATATAAAAATATAATTTGTAACAGGTATAACAAAGGTAGGAGGGTAGAAGTGTATAAGAACAGTGTATGTATATGCTATTGAAGTTAAGTTAGTTTCAAATCAAACCAGATTGTTATAGATTTAGGTCTTATATTAAGCCCATGATAACCACAAAGAAAATACATGAAAAATATATGCAGAAAGAAATGAGAATGGATTCAAAATGGTACAATAAAAAAAAAAATCAAACCAAGAGGAAAATAGGTATTAATGGAAGAAAATTGAGGAACAAAAAATATATGACTTACAAAGATCAGTAACAAAACGGCAGAAGAAAGGCTGGTATTATCAGTAAACACCCCAGTCAAAGGGAAGATATTGGCAGAATGGATTAAAAAAAAAAGCATAACCCAATTATTTGCTGTTTACAAGAAACTCACCTTAAATTCAAAGACACAAGTGAAAGGATGGAAAAATATACACATGCAAATAGTAATCAAGAAAGAGCTGAGGTAGCTATACTAATAACTGATAAAATAGACTACATCAACAACCACTACGAGGTAAGAAAAAGAGGGTCATTATATACTGATAAAGGGGTCAGCTCAACAAGAAGACATAAGAATTATAACTATAGGGGAGCAGACGTGGCTCAAGCACCTGCCTCCCACATGGGAAGTCCCAGGTTCGGTTCCTAGTGCCTCCTAAAAAAAAAACAAGAACAAAACAACAAGCAAAACAAATGATAAAACCAACTCAGGGAAGCTGATGTGGCTCAGTGGTTGCATGCCAGCTTCCCACATACAAGGTCCCAGGTTCAATCCCCAGCCCCTTGTACCTCAAAAAAAAAAAAAAAAAAAAAAAAAATTATAAATATATATGCACCTAACAGTAGAGCCCCAAAATATATGAAGCAAATATTTACAGATTTGAAGTGAGAAATATACAGTTCTACATTAATAGTAGGAAACTTTAATGCACCTCTTTAAATAATGGATAGACCATCTATACAGTTTCTCAAGAAGGAAAAAGAAACCTTGAACGATACCATAAACCAACAAGACCTAACAGACATATATAGAACACTTCACCCAACTGCAGCAGAATACACATTCTTTTCCTATGCCCATGAATTATTCTCTAGGATAGACCATTGTTCGGTCACAAAACAAGTTTCAGGAAATTTTAAAATATTGAAATCATGCAATTTATCTCCTGTGACCACAATAGAATGAAGTTAGAAATCAATGACAGAGGGAGAATTGGAAAATTCACAAATATGTAGAAATTTACAAACTCTTAAACAACCAATGACTCAAAGAAGAAATCACAAGGGGAGTTAGGAATTATCTTGAGGCAAATAAAAATGAAAACACAACATACAAAAACTTATGTCTTGAAGCAAAAGCAGCTCTGAGAGGGAAATTTATACTCTACATGCTTACATTAAAAAAAGAATAGATCTCAAACCAGAGACCTAACTTCACAATTGGAGGATCTAGAAAAAGAAGAGCAAACTAAATAGAAAGCAAGTGGAAGGAAGGAATTAACAAAGATTAGAGAGGAGATAAATGAAATAGAGAACAAAAAAAAAATATTAGAGAGGATCAATGAAACTAAAAGATGGCTCTTTGAAAAGTTCAATAAAATTTGTAAACCTTTATCTACACTAAGAAATAAGAGAGGACACGATTAACTAAAATCAGAAATTTAAGTGGAGGACACTAATACCAACCCCACAGAAATTATTATAATGATTTCTGATGGTTAGGCTAATGTATCAACTTGGCTGGGTAATGGTGGTCAGTTGTTTGTCAAGCAAGCACTGAGCTAAGTGTAATACAAGGGCATTTTATGGACTTTAAACATCAGTGAGTTGATTGCATCTATGACCAATTACATCTACAATCTACTGTGGAGATTGCCGTTAGCAATGAGTGATGTCTCATCCAATCAGTTTGAGGCTTTAAAAGGAGTACTTTCAGCATTCAGAGAGAGAATCCCCATCTGTACTTCAGTCAACCAGCATCTCTGGGGACCTCATTGAAGTCCTTCATCAGAGTCCCTGGCTTGCAGCCTGCCCTATGGAATTTGGATTTGTGCATCTCCATGGATGTGTGAAACAATTTTATAAAATCTCATACTATTTATAGATATCTCCTCTTGGTTCTGTTTCCCTACAGAACACTGACTAATTCAAGGATACAATGAACAACTGTACACCCACAAATTAGACAACTTAGATGAAATGGACAAGTTCCTAGAGACACACCAACTACCTATGCTGACTTAAGAATAATAGAAGATCTCAGCAGACCAATAACAATAAAGAGATTGAATAAGTAATCAAAAACCTCCCAACAAAGAAAAGCCCAGGACAGATGGTATCACTGGTTAATTTTACCAAACATTCCCAGAAAAATTAACAACAATCCTGCTCAAACTCTTCCAAAATATTGAGGAGCAGGAATGGCCTAAATCATTCTATGAAGCCAACATCACTCTAAAACCAAAGCCAGATAAAAATATCACAAGAAAAGAAAATTACACAACCATATCCCCATGAATACAGATGCAAAAATGCTGACCAAAATGCTGGCAAACTAAATCCAAAAGCATATTAAAAAATTATATACAATGAAAAGTGGGATTTATCACAAATATGCAAATTTCTCATAAGAAATTCAATTAATGAAATACATGGCATTAATAGCATGAAGGAAAAAAATCACATGATCATCTCAATTGATAGAGAAAAAGCATTTAACAAAATACAGCACCCTTTTTGACAAAACCACTTAGAAAAGTAGGAATAGAGGAAACTTTCTCAATATGATAAAGGACACATAGGAAAATCCCACAGCTAATATACCAAATAATGAAAGACTGAAAGCTTTCCCTCTAAGGCCAGGAATAAAATAAGGATACCTACTACGACCACTATTATTCAACATTGTACCAGAAGTTCTTGCCACAGCAATTAGGCAAGAAAAAGAAATAAAGGATATCCAAATTGGAAAGGAGGAAGTAAAATTTCCCTATTTGCAGTTGACATGATCCTTTATATAGAAAATCCTGAAAAATTCACAACAAAGCTACTAGACCATCGCAGGTGATGTGCCACACTAATGAAGGATGTTTATGTGGGAGGTTGTGGGAGGTGTGGGAGGTGGGGCATATGGGAATCCCTATAATTTTTGTGTAACGTTTATGTAATCTAAGTATCTTTTTAAAAATTTTTAAAAAATTTATGAAAAAAAAAAAACAAAACAAAGCTACTAGAGCTAATAAATTCAGCAACATGGCCGGGTACAAGATCAACACCCAAAAATCAGTAATGTTTCTATACACTAGCAATGAATAATCTGAACAGGAAATCTAGAAAAAATGCATTACAAGGTTAAATATTATTAAGATGCCTACTCTACCCAAAGGGGTATACAGATTTAATGCAATCCCAATCAAAATTCCATCAGCCTACTTTGCCAAAATGGAAAAGCCAATCATCAAATTTATACAGAAGAGTAAGAGGCCTTGAATAGCCAAAACTTTCTTGAAAAAGAAAATTGACGGCGTGGGCTGGTAACTGAGCTGGGACCCCTAGGCAAAGGGATCTGGAGCCAACCAAACAGGATAAGAGGGTTTTCAACCAATAAAATTCATTACCTTAATTAATAAACAGCCAATCAGCACCTCCCAGTTAAGATACCCTATTTACATAAAATGCCAATCTAATCTTCAAACCCTAACCAATATCCTTGCACAAAACCAGTGATTGACCAATCAGAGCATCGCAACTGGGGGCTCCACCCCCAGGGGTGGTGACACAGTGAACGTATATCAAGTGCAGGCCCAAAGCCCTGAGTGCGCTTTCCATCTTCGCCCTGGCCAGAGGAACATTGAGCTGCAATGCTGAGCCAAGTGCACCTGCATCTTCACTGCAGGGCACTTCCAGCAGTGCCTCAGCCAGGCTTGTGCCTCAGCCAGGCTTGTGCCTTGGCCCAGCCTTGAGCTGTAACACTGAGGACAATTCCACCGGTGCCTCAACCAGGCTTGTGCCTCAGCCAGGCTTGTGCCTTGGCCAGGCTTGAACTGCAGCAGCACCAGGGGCTGTTTCCATCATTGCCCCTACCAGATTCGAGCTGCAACACTGAGCAATAATTAAACATTTAATGAGGTTGTGTTTCTTCATTCTGAAGTCCGTCTGACTGAAGAATAAAAGTGGCAAGAACAAAAATGAAGTTGGAAGCCCCACACTTCCTGATTTTAAAACTTATTACAAAGCTACAGTAATCAAAACAGCATGATACTGACACAAGGACAGACATAGAGGCCAACGGAATCAAATAGAGTGTTCAGAAATAAACCCTCACATCTATGGTCAATTGATTTTTGACAAGGGTGCCAAGTCCACCCAAAAGAGAAAGAACAGTCTCTTCAACAAATGGTATTGGGAAAACTGAATATCCATACGCAAAAGAATGAAAGTGGGCCCCCTACCTCACACAGTATATAAAAATTAACTCAAAAAGGATCAAAGATCTAAATATAAGAAACAAAACTACAAAACTCCTAGAAGAAAATACAGGGAAGCTTCTTCAGGACCATGTATCAGGCTCTGGTTTCTTAGACTTCATACCAGAATATAAGCAACAAAAGGGAAAAAAAGATAAATGGGATTTCAACAACATTAAGAAATTTTGGGCAAAGGATTTAATCATGAAAGTAAAAGACAACCTATTGAGTAGAGAAAATATTTGGAAAACATATATTTGAAAAAGACTTAATATCTAGAATATATAAAGAAATCCTATAATTCAACAACAAAAAGACAAACACCCAATTAAAAAAATGGGCAAAAGACTTGAATAAACATGTCTCCAAAGAGCATATACAAATGGCCAAAAAGCACATGAAAAGATTTTCAATATCATTAGCCATTAGGAAAAAGCAAATCAAAACCACCATGAGATATCATTTCACACCCATATAATGTCTTACAGAACAGTTCAAAAAACAGAAAATTGTAAGTGTTGGAGAGGACATGGAGAAATAGGAATACTTATTCATTGTTTGTAGGAATGTAAAATGGTGCAGCCACTGTAGAAAACAGTTTGGCACTTTCTCAGAAAAGCTAAGTATCAAATTACCTTAGGACCCAGCAAGCCCATTTGTAGGTACATATCCACAAGAATTGAAAGCAGAGACTCAAAGAGATATTTGCACACAATATTCATAGCAGCATTATTTTCAATTGCCAAAAGATGGAAGTAACCCAAGTGTACATCAACAGATGAATGAATAAACAAATTGTGGTATATACAAACAATGGAATATTATTCAACCATAAATAGGAATGAAGTTCTGATACATGCTACTACACAGATGAACCTTGAAGACATCATGTTGAGTGAAATAAGCCAGACACAAAAGGGCAAATTTCCTATTCTCTCACTGACATGAAATAATTAGGATGAGCAAATGCATGGAGTTAGAAATTAGAGTATAGATTACCAGGGTCCAGAATAGAGGAATGGAATGGGGAGTTAATGTTTAATTGGTACAGAACTTCTGTATGGGGAGATAGAAAAGTTTTGGTAATAGATGGTGGTGATGGTAGCACAATGTGAATGTCATTAGCACCACTGAATTATATATTTGAATGAAATTTTAGGTTTATATATGTTATTAGAATGAAAATTAAATATAAACATAATACTGTATAGACAGTGGCACATAATGTAAACTATAGACTATAGTTAGTATTACAATTATAATAGCATTCTTTTATCAGCTTTAACAAAGTTACCACACTAACATGAAGTATTACCAGAGGGAAACCGTGTGAAGGTAGGCCATATGGAAACTCTTTATTTTCTGCATGATTTTGTGTTAAACTTCAAATTATCCAACAAAAAATTATAAAAAAATAAAATAACACCTCAAAAACTCTGAAAATTAAACCGCTATTGGAATCACAGTCCACAAAAGGTTTAAACATTCATTCTAAGCCTAAAAGGGGTGATTATCTGATAAAATAAAAGATAATAAAGGAATGCTTGTGAACAACTTTATGCTCATAAATGTGACAACCTAGATAAAAATGGACTAATTCCTCAAAAAACACAAACTACCAAAACTCAATCAATAAGAAATAAACAATTTGAACAGACTTATAACCATAAAGAAATAATAATCTTCAGGCCCAGATGATTTCACTGGAGAATTCTACTAAACATTTAAAGAAGGATTAACACTAATTTTACATATTCTCTTTGAGAAAACTGAAGACAATAAAAGAGTAGGGAACATTTCTAGACTTATTTTATGAAACCAACATTAGTCATCAAAACCAGACTTAGACAGAACAAAAGAAAAGAAAACCACAGACCAATATCTATCTCTCTTAAGCTGAGATTCAAAATATTTTTTAAAAAAGTTAGCAAACCGAATCCAGCAATGTATAAAGAGAATTATACATTATGATCAAGTGGGATTTATTCCAAATATGCAAAGCTATTTAAACATTTGAAAATAAATGAATCTAATCCACCATATCAGCAAGCTGAAGAAGAAATATACAATCCATTGAAGCAGAAGAAGCATTTGACAAAATTGATGATATAAACTCTCATAAAGAGTATGTACAAAAAAAATCTACAGCTAACATCATACTTAATGGTGAAAAACCAAATGTTCTCCCCTAAGGTAAGGAGCAAGGCAAGTATTTGACATGTTTTAGCCAGAGCAATTAGCATCAAAAGGAAATGAGATTGCAAATATTCTCGCTGTCCTGATTTTGTGATAATCAGGATAGGCTAAACATTCACTATATTAGAAACCATGCATGTGTCCCCAGACCTAGTTTTTCTCCCTAGGTCTGGTTTTTAGAATGCTGGTGATAAACTAAGCCTGATTTATTTATATGACCATCCTGTATGGGAAAAGATTGTAACTTTAGGTATCTTTGGTCAACCTTAAGAGATATAGCAGGGAGACGGATGTGGCTCGGGTGGTTGGGCGTCTGCCTCCCATATGGAGGGACCTGGGTTCGACCCCCAGGACCTCCCGGTAAAAATAAAAATAAAAAAAATAATAATATAGAAGGCGCATGGGCCACCAGGCCCTGTGCGCTGGTGCACCACCAGGCCCTGCGAGCGGGTGACCGCCAGGCCCTGTCTGCCGGTGAGCCGCCAGGCCCAGCAAGCCATGCAGCAAGATGATGACGTAACAGGAGAGTGACACAAAGGAGAGCCAAGATGAGACGCACCGAAAAACCAGGAACTAAAGTGGCACAGGCAATAGTAGGACACCTCTCTCCCACATCGGAGGTTCTGAGGATCGAATCCCAGTGAAGACAGGAGGAGAAGGATGGGAAGAGAGGGCAGGAAACAGACACAGAGAGTTGCCCAGCGAATGGACACAGAAACAGCAAAAACGTGGGGTGGGGGTGGGGGAATGGATAAAAGTAAATAAATAAATCCTTAAAAAAAAGTATAGGGGAGGAAAAAGAAAAAAGGAAATGAGAGGCATACAGATTGGAAAGGAAGAGGTAACAGGTAACACGATCTTTATTTGCAGATGTGATTGTTATATAGAAAATCCCAAGGAATCTACAAAATCTCCTAGAACTAATAAGCAAATTCTACAAGGTCACATGGTATAAGATCAGTGCACAAAAATCAATTGTATTTCTGTCTACTAACAATGAACTAAATAAACTAGAATTAAAAACACAATGCCATTTACAATCACTTTAAATAAAACAAAATACACACACACATACACACATAAATGTAGCAAATGTAGAATATCTGTAGCCTGAAAATACAAAATGCTGATGAAAAAAATCAAAGTACCTATATAAGTGCAGAGACACACAGTGCTCAAGATTGGAAGACTCAACATTGTAGAGATGGAAATTCTCCCCAAATTTACCTGTAAGCGTAATACAGTTCCTATCAAAATCCCAGCAAGGTTTTTTGTAGACAAAGACAAGCATTTCTAAAATTTACACAGAGAGGCACAGGCTCTGGAGTAGCTAAAACAATCCTGACAAGGAAGAACAAAGTGGGAGGAATCAGTCTTTTGAATTTCAAGACTTATATAGCAATAGTAATCAAGATAGTGTGGTATTGATGAAGGCATAGACACATAGATGAATGGAACAAAATAGACTCATGTGAATATGCTCAAGTGATTTTTTTTTTTTTTTCAGGTACCAGGGCAGGGGATTGAACCCGGGACCTCATATGTGGGAAGCTGGTGCTCAACCACCTGAGCTACATCTCCGAGTTGTTTTTTTCATTTGTTTGATTGTTTGTTTTGTTTTAGTTTTTAGGAGGTACTGGGGATCGAACCCAGGACCTCGTACGTGGGAAGCAGGCGCTTAACCACTTGAGCTACATCCACTCTTCTACTCAACTGATTTTTGACAAAAGATGCAAAAGCAATTCAACAGAGGAAAAATAAACTACCCTTTTCAACAAATGATGTTGGAACAATTGGACTTCCATAGGCAAAAAAACAACAACAAAAAAGAACCTCAACCTAAACCTCACAAAAATTGATGCAAAATAAACCATCGATTTAAATGTAAAACATAAAACTTTAAATAAAAATCATCAAAGAAACTTTGGGACTAGGGCTAGACAAAAATTCTTAGACTTGATACCAAAAACATGATTCGTAAATGGAAAAACTGATAAATTGAACATCATCAAAAGAACACTTTTGCTGTCTGCAATCCCACGAGAAGAATATGAAAAGATAAACTACAGACTCAGAAAACATTTGAAAACCACATATCCAACAAAGTACTGGTACCTCTAGAAAATATTTTTTTAATTTTTTATTTTTTTAGAAAATATTTTTAAATGATCAAAATTCAAGAGTAAAAAAGAAAATCCAATTAGAAAATGAGCAAAATACATGCACAAACATTTCACCAAAGAGAATATACAGATTACAAATAATCACATGAAAAGGTATTCAGCATCATTAACTATCAAGGAAATGCAAATGAAAAATACAAGATATCACTACACATCTATCACAATAGCTAAAATTAAAAAATGATGACAACCCCAAATGTGTTCACCAGAATTCAGAGAAACTGGATCATTCATACGTTGCTGGTGGGAATGTAAAATGGTAAAGCCATCTGGTAGTTTCTTTTACAACTAAATATGCAAGTACCATATGACCCAGCATTTTCACTCTTGGGCATTTATCCCAGAGAAATAAAAACAGTCACTTGGGGAGGTGACTCAAGTGGTTGATTGCCTGCTTCCCATGTACAAGGTCCTGGGTTCAATCCCTAGTACCTCCTAAAAAAGCAAACAAACAAAAACAGTCACCCAAACCTGCACACAGTTACTCCTAGCAGCTTCATTTGTCGTAAACAAAAAGTAGAATCAGCCCAGATGTCCTTCATCAGGTGAACGATTAAACAAACTGTGGTACATCCATACCTCAGAACACTACTCAGCAATAAAAAGGAACAAAATATTGATACATGCAACAAGTTGGATGAATCCGCAGGGAATTAGACTAAGTGAAAAAGCCAACCTCAAAAGATTACATACTGTGATTCCATTTACATAACATTTTTTGAAATGACAAAATTTTAGGAAGAGAGGACAGATTGGTGGTTGCCAGGGCTTAGGAAGGAAGGTGGGAAGAGTGGGGATTGAGGGAAGGAGGGACATGGGCATGGTCACAAAAAGGCACTGCAGAGATCCTTGTGATGTTGGAACTGCTCAGTATTTTGATGGTAGTGGTGAAACAAAATCTACACAGGTAAAAACATTTTATATAACATCACACACACACACACACACACACACACAAATGAGTTCAAGTTTTACCTGGGAACATCTGAATAAGATCGGTGAATTGTGTCAATATCAATATCATGCTTTTGATATTATACTATAGCTTTGCAAAATGTTACCACCGGGAAAAACTGGGCAAAGTGTACAAGGGAACTCTAGTATTTCTTAAAACTGCACGTGAAAATAAAATGATCTCAATAATAATAACACACACACTAAATCATTAATGAACACCAACCAGGCTCCCCATGAGCAGTTCAAGGGAAACAGTATAGTGAAACAGACAGATAAAGCACAAATTTCCATGCAGTATGTGCAAGAGGCTATGGAAGTTGGGGGCCCTACAACAATCAGGGCAGGATTCTCAAAGAGTTTGACATCTTTGTCAAAGTACAAAGTAGAAGGAGAAACTTGACAGATGGAAGGGGAAAGCCAAAAAGGGCATTTCAGCCTTAAGGAATCGCACATGGAAAGGCACCAAGCGGAAAAAAACATGGTATAATAGGCAAGCCCCACGGCCACATGAAATCAACACCCCCTCAGTGGGCTCTGTCTAGGTATATGAAAAGCTATTTCCCCAATATAACATTGTTATACTCGGTTATAAATCCCCTAATGATGATTCATCTACTTTTATTTGAACCTATGATTTTCAATTTACTTGCTAAGTATATTTTTCAGAGACTTAAAGCCGTTGGATTGTTCCTATGCCGGCGGAGCCTTGAAACCCAGCAGCTACACAGCCAGCTCCTGCTCTCCAGTTCCTCGGGCCTACCCTGGACAACCTACAACACGATGATGATGGACCAGCCTCAGCCCAAAAGGGAGGAGTATCTTCAACTGCAAGTAAAACAATGTCTATCTTTTGACCCATAATATCTACATCCCTTCTCTGCCTGAAGTAATGAGAGTGGACATTGTCCCAAATCCCATAAGACTGAGAAAAGTACAAAAATAAGGGGGAAGTGTAACTGCTGACTAAAGCAGATTTATTGTTACTGTGGTTATTATCTCATGTTAACTGAATAACAAGCAACAGTGATATAAAAAATAAATTTTTAAAATTTAAAAGGGAGCAGATGTGGCTCAAGCGGTTGAGTGACCTCCCACATGGGAGGTCCTGGGTTCAGTTCCCGGTGCTTCCTAAAAACAAAAAAATAAACAAGCAAACAAACGAAAAGACCAACTCAGGGGAGCCAATGTGGCTCAGTGGTTGAGCACTGGCTCCCCACATACGAGGTCCCGAGTTCAATCTCCGGCCTCTCAAAAAAAAAAAAAGAACATGGTATGTTTAGGGAATGGCTTTGTGTGGGGCAGGATTCTAAAGTGAAGAATGAGTAGATAAGGTGGAAACCCAAGTGTGAACATTCTAGTGTTCTGCCCCAAGAAGCTGGAATTGGGTCCTACAGGTAACAAGGAGCCCACAAGGACCGTGACCCAGTAACATGAATTGGGTGTGTCAGATAGCCAGCTCTGTGACCTAGGGGAAGTCTCATCTCTCCACGTGTAAGTCGCCTCATGTGTAAAACAGGAATAAAATTGTTGTGAAGATTTGGTGGGCATAATACATCTAAAGGGTTTAGCATCTGTATTAGTCAGCCAAAGGGGTGCTAATGTGAAATACCAAAAATGGGTTGGTCTTTATAAAGGGTATTTATTTGGGGTAGAAGTCCACAGTTACCAGGCCATAAAGCGTTCAGTTTCTTCTCTCACCACAGTCCATTGTCACGTGTTAGAGCAAGACAGCTGCCGGCGTTTGCCAGGGTTCAGGCTTCTGGGGT
>JAQZBX010035152.1:0-24702 GCA_029593785.1 Cabassous unicinctus
AAGAATACATTTTATTATGGGATTGATCAAATCAAAGTATTGATCAGTTGGAAGGGATCAATGTCTCCAATTATGCAATTATAGTCATAAAAATCCCCTGCATCAAAAAATATCAGAAGTATATGCATATTCATGTCATTGTCATTTTCCACAATCCTCATAGGATTAGGAGGCTCAGAAGATATAGAATGAAGGGATTCAGAAGAAAATCTATTTGAACAATCTATATGAAAATCTATTTGAACAATCTGATATTTTAGTGAAGTGCTTGCTGAAATCTTGCCTATATTAATCACCATAAGCTCCAACATGCCTATATTTCATTATTTATGTATGTGAATATATGTGTATAGTATAAATTCAACTCTAAAATATTAACAATTACATACATTTCATGGACAAATAATAGTATATGACACAAATAATAGTAGTACCATAAACAGAAATATGACTTAAGAATTCAAGGGACCCCAAAGAGTCAGGATCCTGATGGCTATGGAAACACCCAGATCCTACAGTCATGGCAGATAGCTCTGGAGTTTGGTGTCTTGCTGGCTGGCCTTGCTTTGGAATTTGTCCACATCAATGATATAATTTCTTCCATTGCTAGAATCACAGGTCCATAGTAGAATACCAGTAGGTCTACCCTAGTCCATATTTTATTCCCTAATCCTGAGGTGTCTGGGATGGTGATGCCAACTCCACTTCCAAGTGAGAGGGGGCTTATATACTATGGATAAAATGGATCAGATTATCCTGCCTGCAGCTGCAGATTCTCTCCATTCCCTGGGATGGCCATTGTCCATCATCATCTCTCCACCAGGTGTCTTGGGTGAGTCCATTGAGCTGTAGAGTAGGAGTTGCAGCTCCACTGAGATTCTGTGCCCAGCTGGCACATGGACAGTGCAAAGACTCCAGTCACTGGACGTACACCAACAAAATCCAGGACAGCATATAGGTTTGAATAGAAGGGACAGATGGACCATGTGCAGTGAAGACATATTTGAGTCCTACTCTGCCACTCTCAGGAGCACAGGTTCCAAAGTAGGGCCCACTGATAATGCACCAAACTCCAGAGCTATCCACCCTGATATAGGACCTGGGTGTCTCCAGAGCCCTCAGGAGTCCCACTATTGGGGCTGATATTCACATTGGAAGCCTACGAGGTCCTACTGAGATGTGCATAAGCATTTCCTCTGGGATGACCTCCCAACTCACTTTGAAGTCTCTTAGCCATATGAACTCATTTGTCTTTACCTTTCCCCCCTTTTATTCAAGGTTTTTTCCAGTCATATTGTGAGTTGGCACTTGGTAGTAATCCCTTGTTTCCAGGGAGGCTTATTCCCAGGAGTCATGTCCCATGCTGGGTGGAAGGTTACACATTCTTATTCTGAGTTTGGCTTAGAAAGAGGCCACATTTGAGCAACAAGGAGACTTTCAGGAGGCAACCCTTAGGCACCCCATAAATAGACTAAGTTTCAATTTCAGGAGCAAAGACTCATAAGGCAAGTCATCAATAACAAGAGCCCAACAGTGGATCATCCTCCTTTGCCAGACACTGCCCCTGCACTTGGGGGACTGTTGCTGCTTCCTTGGAAAATGTGGCAAAGCCCTCCAGGATGGGAATTCGGTATTTTATCCTTTTTTGAGTGATTCTCCACCCACTGTGACCATGCCCCATGAACATTTGAGCAATTTTATATACCTTGTATGTATGTTCAGGTGAACTTCCTTCCATGCAACCCCCATCCATGGCACACCCCACCAATGATCCTCTCCTGCCTCAGTTGTTACCCTTCTGTCATCCAAAGCTTCTTTAAGGATGAAGCCAATACAATAGGCAAATACATTTAATAGGAAAATGAAATAATAATTATAAATTTAAATGTAAGAGATAAAATACATGAAAAAAAAACTAAAAGTAAAATAAAATTAAAGAGTTGGGATATTCAAAAATAGGAAAAACATTTTTTTAATATTTTGCCTTTTTTCACTGCAATATCAGGTGTCCAGTCTGTACCATGGCACCTTCCCCCTCTCTCTCCCCAGTGTCTCATTATTTTTCATTTAACTTTCAAAGAAGTTTTAGAGTTTTAGGTCACAGCAAAATTACACACAGAATACAAGAGACTCTCATATACCCAACCTCCTCCCCCTTTCTTCACCCCATATTAAAAGCTTTTTGTATGTGGATGGTAGCATTGTTATAACTGATAAACATGTCTTTTAAAAATAAAAAAATTATTAAAAAAAAGAAATCAAGTGTTATATTAACATAGAAATCAACCAATGTAATACTCCACACTAGTAAACTTAAAAAAACATGGTCATCTAATTTGATGCAGAAAAAGCATTTGATGAAGCTCCACATCATTTCATGATAAAAACAATCAACAACCTAAGAATTGAAGGATGTTTGCTTTCACTTTCTGCTCTTAAACATTGTACTGGGTATTCTTGCCAGAGCAGTTTGGCTATAAAAGTAAATAAAAGCCATGCAAATTGGAAAAGAAGAAGTAAAATTATCCCTATTCTGAGATGATATGATGTTATGTATAGAAAATCCTATTGAATCCACACACAACCCCACTTACACTCATGTACACACAAACACACACCCTAAATATTAGAGCTAATAAATAAATGCAGTAAAGTTGCAGGTTAAAAGATTAACATGTATAAATGTATAACATGTATAAATCAGTAGTACAAATTTGAGAATCCAAAAAGAAAATTAATAAAACTTAATTTACAGTGGCATCAAAAAGTATAAAGTTGCTAGGAATAAATTTAACCAGGCTATGTAAGATATGTATAATAATATGAAAAAAAATGTTGCTGAAAGAAATTAAAGAGGGCCTAAATAAATGGCAAGAAACCCCATTTAATATAAAAGGAGATATAATATAGCTAAGGTGGCAGTACTCTGCAATTGATTTAGAGATACAATGAAATACATTTCAAGCACCTTAAGCCATCTTTTGAAATGAAATGTAAAAGTTGACCCTTATAATCATAGAATTAGAAGAGACCCTGAATAGTTAAACTTATATTGAAAAAGAAGAACATAACAGGGAGATAACTACTTCTCTATTTCATAGCAGAACACAAGTCTACAGTAATTAAATTAGTATGATACTGACATAAAGGTAAATATGTAAAAGAATAAAGTAGAATTTACACTCTATAAATAAATCCATACATCTATCTGTAATTAATTTTATTATACACTGCACCAAGGTCTTGCACTCAGGAAAGAATTGTGTCTTCATGAAATGGTGGCAGATCAACTGTATATGCACATGCAAAGCACAGATTTTGATTCTTACCTTAAAATATTTACAAAATAATGTCATTAGTGAACTAAATATGAGACAAAATTCAAATAATCTAAGAATGGGCAAAGTGCTTAAATAGACATTTCTTTAAAGAGTATATGCAATTAGCCATCAACCACATGGAAGGTTGCTCAACATCTTTAATCTTTAGAGATATATAAATCAACACCACAAAAGAGACACCACTTCAGACCCCCAGAAGTGTTATGCTAATTTTGAAAATCAAAAATAACTGTTGGTGAGGATGTGGAGAAATTGGAATCCATGTACTTTGCTCATGGGTATGTACAATGGTGCAACCACTGTGGAAAATATTTGGGCAATTCCTCAATAAGTTATACACAGAAATAGATGATGATCCAGCAATTCTCTACCTTGATATATAACTTCAAAAACTGAAGAGAAATATTCAAGTAATTGTGCAGAAATATTCATACTAGCATAATTAATATTACAAATAGTTGGAAACAAACCAAATATCTATCAACTTATGAGTGATAACCAAAATGTATTTTACTCATCCATTGGAATTTGGCTCAGCAATAAGAAGGAATGAAGTAATGGTACAACATATAACAGAAAAATCTTGAAAACAATGCTAAGTAAAAGAATCCAGATACAAAATTTCACATTTTAAAAGATTCATTCATATACCATATCCAGAATATATGAATGCATAGAGACAGAAAGAAGATTATTGTTTGGCAGGGATTTAGGGTAGTGAGAAATGTAGAGTAATTCCTTTTGTGGGTATGAGGCCTACTTTGGAGGAGATAAAAATATTCTGAAATTTGATAAAGCTGATGCACAACTCTGTGGATTTACTAAATGTCACTGACTGTACTTTTAAAATGATTCAATTTATGTTATGTGAATTTCACCTCAATAAATAATGCACAGATAATGTCAAGCACAGAAACTGCATGAGATTTTATTCACAAAAATCCAATTTTTCTAGAATATAAAATATACATGTTAATGTATAAATATGAATACAAACATTAATAGTTCTAAATTTTAATGAATATTCTTATATTTATTTTTCATGCATAACCTGTTTTACTTTTGTCACATTAAGAATGTTGAAAATGCTCATATTTATTAATCTTCTATTTATTTTTATTTCCAAATTTATTTCAGGTAATTCCATCCTTTTATCTATAGTGAACCAGTGTGTTAGGATCCCTGATGAATCTCCAGAATATGGCATATTTCTTAGTACACATAATCAAATCAAAAGGATTTATGAATGAAGAATGGAATGAATGAGTCTTCATAAGTAATTTTTCAGTAGCCTTACATATCCAATATCATCTGAGGGTTATGATTTTGAAATTACCTGGTAAACCCAATCAAGAGGAACAATGGGTGTCCCACAGAATTAAGCATTCACTAGTTTTATTTTTGTGTGTGTGTAATCAGGAGCAACCCCTGTAATATTGTCCTTATGTGCTTTATTGACTGTTTTAAAGGGGTATGCAAAATTAGAGATTATATTCAATTTGAGAAGAAATTGAAGAGGGCAGAACTTTGCAAAAAGGCAAAGCTCCAGTCTCAAAACCTAGCTGACCTCACCATGTTTTCCAATTTTGGGGTTCTGGTGAGTTCTCCAAGCAATAAATGTGAGCAGACCTCTCTTTACTTCTTATTTATTTTCTTTTTCTTTCTTTTTTTATTCTTCCAGCCCTGCCTGGCACCAGCGCTAAGCACTCTCATCAATCTTTAACTCTGGTCTGACAAGGGAAGTGATCTTTAAGCCTCTGGGCCACTGCAATTCCTGACCCCTTTCAGACCTTGCCCAGACTCCACACAATACCTTCCTCCCACTTCCCCCTCCAACCTCTCTCTCTCGCTCACTCTGCTTCTAGGACCACACTGCCTGTTTCCCAACTCACACTCCTTGACCTGACTGATGGCCTCCCAATGAACCATCTCAAGCTCATCTGATGGGGGTCCTGTCTGATGACAGGGTCCTTGATCTTACAATCACCGGAGCCCTCTCCCCCTGCTTGTATGTCTCCCCACCCTCCAGGTTCCCACCTGCCTCCTCCTCTTCTCTGAGATGCCTTGCTCTGACAACACACATTCATCTGGCCGGACCACCCCATCAATCCTTAGAGACGACATGTCTCCCGGCCACCGCACCCCGTCCCACCATGGCCAGTGCTCCTGCCCCAGGCATGGCGACCCATCGTCCTGTCCCCTCTCCACAGCCTCTGCCTGACCCGCCAGCTGCACTCCCTCCCACTGTAAGCAACCTGGACTGCTCTAGCCTGCGGACCACGTGGCCACTGTCTACTCCATCTTCCACCTCTCAGCCCTCAGCAACCTCTGGGCTCCTCTTTTTGCTTTCCTGCCCTCTGCCCAACTCCACGTGGAATGCTATCCATGGACCAGTTTTATTCGTAGCGATCACCTGAGACCCACATCCTCAACTGACCACACAGGGTACATGAGGGAACCTGCCAGTGGTGATGGAAAGCTGTTTCCCGAGAGGGAGCCTCATTTCAACAGGGGCTCGCATTTGTCGAATTCTGGGCAATGTGACTGGGGAACTGTGTGGCCCCCTGACCTCTGAAAGAAAACCTTCCGTGACCCAATATTCAAATGAGTTTAGTGAAGCGCATGACTGTGACGGTTTCGGCGGCAAGTAGGCTGCTGTCTGAGACTGCCTTTGAGAAGCATCGCTAGGCTGAGTGGGCTGCAGGAGTGGAAGGAGGAATGGAGGCCCAGATGGATAGGTGGCAAGGAAGAAATGGGAAATATTAGAAGTCAAGAGTGGGCGGTGGGACTAGGGAGTTGGGGGTCAATTTCTTTCCACTTGGAGACGTGCTAGAAGGCATGTCCTCGTGCCCTCCCAACCCCAGCCCGGATCCGAACAGGCAGGCTGACTGAGCCGTCTTTCCCACTGGCTCGGCAATCTGCTACCTCCTACTTCTGCCCTCCATCGCTGCGTATAGATGTTCGGTCATTTCAAGAATGATTTTCACATCAATGTCTCTAGGCAGCCGTGGCCCGCGTCTCCATCTAGGAGCACACAGACTTCCGGTTCACTTCCCAAGCCAGATCGGTGGCTGGCATGAGTGGTGCGATGCGAGGGAACCACGGAGCTTGGCAGGTGGGCCATGTTCTGGGTGCAGATGCCCTCACCCTGCCTCCACGGGTGACTTCTCCCCCCACCCTGCAACACCCTCACCATCACCACCACTCACCATCTCACCCCCCACCCCCAGGGGTGAAGAGGTGGTGCCACAGAGGCAAGCATTTGCCCAGGGGAAGCCATGTGGCTGCCAAATGCAAACACGTGGGCTGGCCCGAGCGAGGACGCTGGGCTGTGCTGATAGCCAGGGCCCTCGACTTGGGGGCTGAGGGAGAGCGGGAGCGAGGAGAGGGTTGGGAGCCTAGGGAAGAGCCGGAGAAGCCAAAAGCCTCTAGTGGGCAAAGGGAGGCGAAGAGGATTGGATTGTTGCTGGCAACTGTTGGCAGCAGGTGGTGGGCGTGGTGCACTGGTGGTTATGGGGATGCTGCTTGGGTCTTGGGGCGAGCGAGTGCAGGTGCTGGCTAAAAGCGAGGCCGACCTTGGGCGGCCGGTGGGCAGGGGAGAAGAAAAGATACCCGGCCCGGCCCGCGGGGGTGAGAGCACTGAATCCTAACCACTAGACCACTAGGGAGCATCAGGCCACCGCCCAGCTAACTAAGCCTCCTGGACTCAGTTCAGCACCTCCACCCTGGCCCAGGACGCTCTCTTGGCACCAGGCCCCAGCTTCCTCAAGCCTTCAGCTTGCAAAGTCTGGCCTCTCACCCTCTCTCATAATCCCCATGTTCTGCCTTTCTTTCTGTTTGCAGCACCCTCAAAACACAAATTGTCTCTTTCCTACCCATCCACACACCCTCAGCTTCTGCCAAAGCTTCTGCCCGGCAGGATGGCAGGAATGCACGCAAAATGACAGCCTGCTGCGTTGGCCAGGAATCGAACCCAGGTCAACTGCTTGGAAGGCAGCTACGCTCACCACTATACCGCCAATGCTGCACATTCTAGGAAGCACGAAGTCCCCGGCCGGTACTCGGACCAACGCTTTGCCTGCTGCCAGGCCCCGCCCTTCCCGATGGCCTGCCCACCTGCAGCCCTAAACTGCCACAAAGCCAACCACGGCCACCCCGCGCTGTCCCCCCGCCACCCCAACCCAGCGCCTCACGCCTGGGAGGCCCCACCGCCTCTGGCTTCACTCTTACTGATTTCTTTGCTCCCCCAGGCTCCGGGCTCCGTGACCATGGCCGTGACCTTGGCGGTGCTCTGAACCCCGGAGCTCGGGGACCCTCGACTCGCAGTAGCATCCTGTGATGGGGTGCGCATGTCCACACCCCATGTCGCGACCGCTCTTCACTGCTTGGCCAGGCCACAGCATGCACCGAATTGGGTTGCGGAATTCAATGAGGCCGAGACCTCTCCCACTTCTGGTGCCTGGGCGTGGCAGGGGGTTGATCAGCGACACTGGGCGTGTTGCCAGCAGATACCCCCTTGGGGCGGGCTGCTGGCTATATTCTGTAACGACATGAGGAGGGCCCATGGGACCAATTGGGCTTCACCTGGCTGAAAAGGAGGGTACCCAGCCAATGGCGGGTGGGCAAGCCAGGCACCAGATGGCACTGTGCATCTGGGCCTCTTTACTTTTAAAATGTTTTATTGTCACTCTCATTAAGTAGAGAACTAATTATTGTTTTACGGTTTACCAGGATTTTATTTAACAAAATATTAAAACCTGACAACTTTTGACAGTTTCCTTCCAAAAATCCAACGGTGAATGATGTCTTCTTGACCCCAAACTCTCAATGGGATTTTCCACAGGGCTCTTGGAAAATCACAAAAGATTTTAAATTTTACCTTGTAAGAAGAAAATTGCTAAAACTAATTAGTTTTAATGGATATATTATCAGTTGCATAGGAAGTGTTATCAGTTTAAATAAGATTTTGTAACTTTCTTATGATTAAATTTATAGGATAACATGCTATTGATATAAACATTTCAGAAATTATATGAAGTTCTTAGAGACTTGTCAATATCATCAATGTCCATGAGTCATCCAAGTACTAAAATGCCTGACAGCAATAGTACTACGGGTCACAAGTTCAGCTGTTCTTAAAATAATGTTTCATGAACTCTCATCTGATTGCTCACTTTTGTAAAACAGCAATAAATTAACTATGGGCATTTTATGTGCTTTGTGATCTACAGATAGTTTAAGTATTTTGTGATCTACAGATAGTTTTTATTCTGATGCTTCCCTGAAAATGTTTGCAGTCAGCTAGAGACCAGTGTGCTTCATCTTCAACAAAAAGGACTATCTTAGAGACCTATGGAAAGGAATATGTGAAGTTCCCTGAAGCACCAGCTTCTAATGATATTACTTAAATAACTTTGAGAGCATGCCATTGGGCTGAGTCAAGATCTCCAGAATTCTAGTGAAGAAATGGATAGGTTCATGAGATTGCCAACAGAAGAGATAATGGAACTAGAATTAATTACCTAGGGGTAAATGAACTGAAAAATCAGGATTATAGTTTTGTTCAGATTATTGCTAATATTTTATGGTTCTATTTTCTAGATAAAAGAGATCCCCTAATAAATTAAGCTATCTGTAATTCATAATTCATCTTTATCTTCCTCCCTGACCACCTCAGAATTTGAAAAATCTTACTGAATATTCTTATAATTGTGATTATATTTGTGGTTATGTAATTATGTGCATAGGTTCAATCAGGGTCTGCCCCCCTTGTTAACAGTAAAATAATTGGAGTCAGTTATATAACAAAGTCATAGGAATGTTAACTCAAGAGCACAGAGGAAATTCCAAATCTCTTGCTTATTGTTGTCCTCACCTTGATGCAGTTGCATTGTTTTAAAGCTACAATAGAAACTGCCAAATTAGTTAAAGCCTCAGCAATGTAAATTTGAGCAGACCCAATATTTTTCCTCCAAAATACTGACTTCTTATGAGATCATTCTATTTTACTTCTAATCTTCACTTAAAGTTCAACAATGTTCTTAACCCTGCTACTCTGGTACCTTTATCCAATGAGGAGATACCCCATGACTGTAAACTGATAACTTCAAAATTAATGACTCCATGCATGTGCTAATGATCAACCCAGATGTCATCCTATTTGTTGATACTTCTTATGCTAGAAATTCCACTGGTGAATTCCAAGCAAGCTATGTGGTTACTACACACCATGAACTGATTGAATGTGGTAGCCTTCCACAATTTTCTACTGCCATAAAGGATGACATATATGCTTTTACTCAAGCCTGCTTTCTATCTGAAGGAAATTCTGCTAACATTTATAGTGGTAACAGGTATGCTTCTGGTGCAATTCATGATTTCAGCATGCTATGTAAACAAAGAGGGCACTTCACGTCTTCTCGTATGCCAAGTGAAAATGGTGGCATATAAATTATCTCCTTTCTGCCATTTTACTCCCATCATTAATGGTTGCCATCATTAAGCTAGAGGCTTACACAAAAAGGACTGAGCCTTAATTTTTTTTAAAAAGTACTTGCATATTTTCATGCAAAAACAGCCATCATTAAAACAGCTGATATTATATACTTAAAATAAAACTGTCTAAATTAACTGAAGATCCTGGCCTTCCCATACCCCAAATTTTACAATTGATGCTGATCTTTATTCATAGCATTCTCTTCAGAAAACACAAACTATCCCCATATGAAATTGTTACTGGCAAGCCTATCTCTAGGAACAAAATTGAGAAAAGATAACTTATTGTCACACTATGATAGGAACCAATTTGCAAATCTTTAGTGCATTGTGCCAAAGATTAACTTCAACATGTAAAGGACACCTTTCCTGACTCACATGATATATACCCTATTAATCATAAGCTGACACCAGGATAATGTGTCTACTGGAAATGACACAGGCAAAAGACAACCCTAGGTTCTAATTAAAAGGAAACCTTCCAAGTACACCTAACATCTGACACTGCAATGTAATTACAGGGTCTTGAGCCATGGGTAGATATCACTGAACCAAAAAGGGCTCCATCACACTTCTGATCTTGTTCTAACTCTGGACACTTAAAAATCAAACTAACCAATAAGTAAAATAGACAATGTTACAAGGTAGACTACTTATCCCCAAATTGACAGATCAAGTTGTCAATAGACTGTACATTACTAACACTTACAGTGCATAAAATCCTTCATATATCCTTATGCTTTGTCCTTCCACTGGCCTGGCAACCAACATCACTGGCCACTTCTCCCAGGACATTTCAAAGGGAGGTAACCTCAGAGAATGTTGGATTTGTCACCATAAACTCCTATCTACACACATTGCAATGGACTCCATTTTTCTATCCATAACAAATTTCTTTCTTACACCAAATGTTTCCATCTCTTTGGATCAAACTGCACCATTTTTTCCATATAAAATATGTATACTAGATCCAAGTTCCTCTTTACTCTGCTTTAAGCTTTCTTGGAACTGTGACTTCACTATGGTCACAACTGGTCTAGAGAACTGTACAGATATATAAGAAGAGTTCAGAGACCTCACTATAAAATTCCACATGTCTCCGTGAACTACAAGTTACCATAACAATTCATGTCTACTTTCACGTTTAAGTCCTTTTCTCTGCAAAAGTTTCACAAGTAAACTTTGACCAGCTCCTCATTTGTTTTGTCAATTAAACACACTCTTGGATAATAAGGATAAGTGACATTATACCTAGTAATGTATCTGTAAACATCACCTTGGCTAAAGTTACATTGCTCAACCAGGCTATATTTATATTTTGGAGGTTTAGATAATATATTGGTTTGGGCAGCAAATTGCCTTTACAGCTGGTAAATGTGCACTTGGCCTCCTCAGAGCACCTTGGGAATTTACAATCAATCTGAAACTTCTCACTGGACTATTTCCCTCTGTCTACATTCTCAGGCTTGGAATTAGCCAAGGACTTAATCATTCTGGGTTCACCTCTTTTGACTGACTTCTGCTACCTTGACACAAATGAAAACTTTATTAGAAATCTATCTTTCACAATAGGATAAATTACTGAATTTACTGCAAGAGCTATAGTTACATAGTAAGTCATTAGATTTATTAGCTTAATTTGTTCTAGACAACAACATTTCAGTGCTTTATTATATAGCTGAACAAGGTGGCATTTTTGCCCTGTGAACACCACCTATTTTTCTGGGGAAGTTGAGACACAATTGTGTGAGATAATTAAACAAGCCACATGGCTTCAAAATGTAAGGCCTTCCTCAGGGTCCTGATTTGATCACTATGATGTCAGGTGGTTTAAATCATGGGGCTTGGGCTTAGAAGCATACGCACATACTATGAGACGGGCATTTGGGCAGTTATCACTCATAGTAGTCATTATAGTCTCCCTGGTGCACTGTTTTCTCTCAAGAATTTTGAATGTGTGTTCCCAGCTGTTTGTGACACATCAAATGATTTTGTTATGTCTGGGATGACATAAAAATAATTATCAAGCAAAAGCTGACAACATTATAACATGAAACAATCTGCAAGTTATAGTCCAAGACCTTAGGCAGGATCTGAAAGTGGTGCTCAACACCTTCAACTTTTTATCACAGCTCTCAATGGCTGAGAGCCAGATCAAACTGGAGGAAATTATTAAATAAATTAAGTTGGCCCCATGTGCAGTCCCTCATGCTAAGCTCTACATCACCAAACTGAATCTTAGCTAATTTCCTAACTCTTGTAAATTCTCAGTCACCCAGAATATGAAACCTGAGAACAGCCTGTCATAACTTGTCAGTTCCTTTCCTCTATTCCTTCTAAAGGCAACCTTGATCTGTTCTGTTGGATTTTGTGTAGAATTTTCTCCCCAGCAACTATGATTTGTTAAAATTCTTTCCCCTCACTCAGTGCCCAATTTTCCTTACACTTTTCAGTTCTGGGACCCTCCAGTCTTATGGCAATTCAGTTTAACCCACTCTTTTTTATTCTTTCTAAGAGTTTTGTGTCTTATGTTTCTTTCCTGTTATGTTATCCTGCCCTAGGGAGACAGTTGGGGTCAATCCAGAAATGTGGGTCCCTCCAGAAAAGTGTGTTCTGCATTTTGGAAGTCCCACCAAGAGGACTGGTTTTGATGGAGTTCAATTAAAGGCCATGACAACTGACAGAAAGCAGGCTGCCTTGGTACGTAGGAGATAGACATCTCTATTCTCAAGACACTGAGTTAAGATCTGGTAGGAGCCTGGTGGAGAAACATTCTGTGTTTCAAAGAGAGTGTCTGGTATATGTCAGACAGTGATTAACAAGGTATGTTAAGTGCAGAAATGTAAAGAGAACTGAACTATTAACCCTAAAAACTTGCTGACTTTAGTAAAGTTTAAACCATCACTTATCTATTGCCTTTGCACATGCACACACGTATTTTCTTTGTCCTAAAGCTAAATAAAAGCCACAATGTTTTATGCCTTTTGGATGGAGGGTCCCCTAACCCCAGCTATCTCTTGTCTCTGTCTCATCTTTTCTCATCTGTGGCACTGTTTTCACAGAACCAGTTCCTGAACATCAATATTTGGAGACCAAACTGGGACCTGAAAATGCAATTTTTCTTTCAGTCAGTGCTCAGAAGACCAAGGAGCTCCTGATGAGTGGTTTAAAACAAAAAAAGGTAAGTTACATCCTTGGGATCATCAGGGAAATGGGGAGTCAGCAGTGGAACTTGAAGAGTACTCTAGAGTGTTAAAAACTTTATTAAAAAGCACTGGTGTAACTATTAAATCCTTGGCTTTTGAGGAAATTTTTTCTCTTGTACAGAAACATTGTTATTGGTTTCAGCCACAAAGGTGGGTTATTTTAATTCTGAAACAATGGAAGTTAGCCATGAAAGCTTTAAAAAGGGCTTATCAAAAGGGAGAGATAATTCCCATACATATATGGTCTTTGTGTAGCCTTATTTCTGTTGCTCTTGAACCATTACAATCAGATGAAAATGAAGATAATAAACAGGATACTGCTATTGCTGGACCAATAGCAGAACAAACTGATGTTGGTTTTAATGAAAATATATATGAAAAAATTCATAAACTGCCAAAAACAGATAACCTCATGTCTAATAAAAGAGAAGAAAAGAAAAAGGGAGTTTATGGAAATTTTTCAGTAGTTGTTATGCCTTCTGCTCCAAAAGATTGCTGAGCCAAAACTAGTGTGAGAGCTCCAACTAGCAGAAATAATAGATCAATACCAACTCGTCTGTATCCGGTATGCCAGAAAGGGTTACACTGGGCCAATGAATGTCATTCCAGATATCATAAGAATGGCAGTCTCATTAATAAGTCAGGCAACTTATGGGGAAGAGAATTATACCATTTGGGAGCTTATTTAAATATTCCTCATGTTTCTGATACAGCTAAACATCTTATTGCTCTGGCCCTTAAGCCTCTTCAAACAGAATCTAGTATGCCCTCCAAAAATGCAGAGGCAGAGGATTCTGTCCCTGATCAGCTTGAGGCCAATTTACATTTGTATGACAATGAATCCTCTGAAAGTGACCACCCAGAGCCTCCTATAGAGGCTTGTGTTGCCATGGCTATGACAAGGAGTCCCTAAGGCACTTTTCAAGCTATTAAAATCCTTCAGATCCAGCTGTCCATGTTAACCCTTCAGTTTCAGCTGCAGATGTGGATGTGCCTAAAGAAACTTCCCTTAACCACCACTTGCCTCAGCATTTAACCCTCAGTCAAGTTCCCTAAACCCCTTTTTTAAGCCATCTTTAAATCCTCCTAAAGCATCTGTGAAAATTCCTTTACCACAGACAGCACTCATGAAAAGCATAGCTCAAGCAAGTAAATCACATGATCCTGAAGCTTTGCAGCTTCTTTCGGGTCACAGAACCTGTTTTAACTGTGGAAAGGCTGGTCATTACCAAAAGGATTGTAAAAAAGCAACCCACTCCAACAGCACCACATGTTTGAAATTCACAATGAATTAATGTTAATTCTGCCCCCACAGCTTTCAGATCCTCAGCACATTTATGCACTGCCACATAGTGAAGTGCTGGCTTGGAATTTGTCACTACCAAAAATTAATACTTAAGAAGCAAAATAAAGTCTGTCTAGCCAATTCAGGATCAAAAGGGACAATTCCAAAAAATTTAGTAAGATTAATATTAGAAGGATCTGGCATTAGTTGCAGGGGCATCACTATTCTGCCAGAGTTAACCAAAATAAGGAAAACAATCCAGCAGCAACTTTATAAAGCTCCTACTGCCTACATAATGATAAGGCTGTGGGATGATAGAGGAGAATAAAATTAAACCACTGGAAAAGTAAGAAAACTTAGCAATACGGTTTCCAGAAAAATTCTCAAAAGCAGTAAAATCAAAGGTGTATGTTTCTGTTGATGTGTTGTAACTTGTTTTCTGTTTGTCTCTTTGTTCAGTGTCAGTGTATATTTTGATACCTCTGGATAGTAATATTAAATTAATAAATGAAAATTATTAAAAGAGCTCTATTCAAATGGCCAGAAATTAAATAAGTGCTTATATTAATAAATAAATATGGGTATTAATTTAAAATAATAAAAATAGTGATAATCAAATAAAATCATTATTCTAACAAATTTGTTTAATGTTGATGGTAATTGTACGTTGTCAGAAGTTTGCTTGGAAACAGTTTCCAAAATCATTGTGGTAACTTAATTATGGAAGGTATATAGAATGTGCATTTATTATTAAAGAAAAAAAAGTAATTTTATCCTAAGATAAAATGACTAGTTATTAAAACCACGTTAAAGTTTTATTCTTTCTCAAAGTTTCTCAAGTCATTAACCTGTTTTAGTAAAAGTTTACACAAAGTTTTTCTCCAGAATAAACAGTATGCAAATAAGTATCAAAGTAGCTTCTTATAATTTAACCTTTTTGTTTCTTTTAAGAAACAAGTTTTATCACTTTTAAAAGAACATAATGTTTAAACCTGCTTTCTCAAAAAGTAGCTTTTTATTTCAAACTGTCACAAATGATTTAGTCTGTTACCTAGAAAAAAATAAAATACTAAAAATAGTTAAGTTCATGTGATATATTATAAATTGAATGAAGTATTTAAAGCTGTTGTACAATTAAAAGAAATTTTCTAACTTTATGACAATTAAAGTTGTGTGAATTAAAAGTTCATATGAATACTTTAAAAGTGTATTAAATTCCTGAATATTTAATAATATTTCAGTAAAATATTAAGTAAAAGTATGTTATTAATCATAAGTTTAATTATTTTAAAATATAATAATATGTGTCATCAAAACTACCTCTCTAACTAAAAATCAAAACACAGATGCTTTAATTTAAGTTTATCTGATTTACCCCACCTCTGCTAAAAAAAAATCAAGTCTATAACTACAGAAAAAAAGTAGGCATTAGGGGCTGCCAGGGGTAGTGCATAGCAGTAAATTATAGCAAATTAAAATAACACCACTAAATTGTGCAGCAGTTCCAAATATTACCAGTTTGTTACAAAAAATTAATCTCCTTAAACAAGTCAAGCCAGCCCACATTCCCCTTTCTGTAAAATAGCCAACAATAAATCAGATTTATATTCAACATTGTGAGCTACTACCCCAATTCTAATTATAATGTTAACCACAAAACCAATGCAGATACTAAAATTAGAAGTTAATATATTGCCCCACAGCCCAAATAAGAAATAATAATTTGTTTTTACCTAGGCCTCAAACTATAAAAAATAAGGAAATTAAAGTCATTCTAATCATGCTACTAAAAATTTTAAATGCATAAAAAAATGAAAGTTTATTCTTTGGATGTCTGCTGGTTAAAAGTCTTATTATTTTTTGTTGTTAGATAATCTACTGTAATTATGAATTATGTATAAAATACTTAAATACTAATATACTAATCAAAACTTTAATGCACTACATTGCATACTTAAGTAATTTAATAACTAGTATGTTACACATAAATGTATTTTATTATATGTATATGTAAATCTTAACATTTTGCATATTTCAGGAAAAATAATGGAAACTAAAATAGTAAGCACATCAAGGATGTTTTGTAACAAATTAAAAAAGATAAAGTACATTTCAAAAGGTGTTGTATTCCTCCCTGGAGGAGCTGGTCACTCTCCCAGGGACTGATGCATAAATCTTAAAATATACTGCCCAAGGAGTGTTGTGTTCCTTCCTGGGGAGGCTGGCCCCTTCCTCAGGAATTAGCAAAATACTCAGAAGTTGGCATCTATAGTATCAAATTCATTAATCCTAAACACAGTCAACCAACACTCTAGTATCAGTTGCTACTTCAACACTTCCCAGATAAAAGGAAATATTGGTAAGTATATATATATAAAACTGCTCTATTTATCTATCATTCTGCAACTTTGTTCAATGTTAACTTAATCTTTTAATTGATTGTTATTCATGTTTCTCACTCTAATTGTCAGTATAAGCTTATTAAACTAAATATACATGTTAACATTTATCTTGTATCTATCCAGGACTCTAGCCAAAAATAAGCCAAGTATATCAGTGTATCCCCTGGTTTGGTAAGTATGTGAATATATGTATACATATTATAAAAAATTGGAATATAACAGTTAAACCCCTGTTTATAAACAATCCTTCACTTATTTTATATTCTTATAAAATTATTAACAAAAATACATTAACTAAATGTCAATAAAATGCCCTGTCACAAGAAATGTTCAATACACCCACCATGTGTCAATATTATGTATTTAAGGCTTTATGCCTTACTCATTCTGCCTTCCCACAAGCATGTATTTACCCTCATTACAGCCCCCTCAAAAACACTTTTAACATAACTCTATAAACATCTCCAACATTCTCTTACCCATTCAAATAACCCCAAGGGTCAAGCAATAGTAGAAAAAGCAATCACTTATTAAAATTAATGTTGCAAAAACAAAAAGGGGAAGATGGAGGACAATCTGCTAAAGACAAACTATTTAAAGCATTGCTTACCTTAAATTTTCTAAATAGACAACAAATTTCTAATACCACAACAGAAGAAAGACAATGGGAGGTTAATAAAAAGAATGAAAATGAAAAATGCAGACAACCAATATATTGGAAAAATGAAACAACCAATAAATGGGAAAAAGGAGAGGTAAAAATTTGGGGGTGAGGTTTTGCTTTTATCATTACAGAAACAGGAGAACAGCAGTGGATACCTTCCAGAAGAATCAAGCCTAGAGTTGAAGATGCTGATGAAACTTAAACTGTGGACATGATGGTTTCCATGGAATTAATTATAGGTAAAGTATTAGGTCTAGGTAAGATACCATATCATAATTACACTTATTGGGCATACATTACCAATCCACCTCTTTTAGAGCTGTTAACCTGGGCCAATGAGTATTACCCAATTTATTTTAATCAATCTCACCATTTTTCCAGCACCTGTAGACTTACAGCTACCCTTGAAGCCAAAAGAAGAAGGGAACTTTATAGAAATTTAACTTTACCTTTTATAGACCACCCCCTTTTTATTGGACATGGTCCTGCATGCATGCAACCTCAAAATCACAGTGCAGTTTCAACAGAGAAAAATCAAACTCGAATTTATATTCTCATTTTCCCTTCTTTACCATATAAATTTAAAAAAATATGGTAAATCTCACATGTCCCTCTCCAAAGAGACTACTAAATGACAAATGGCATGTATGTAATGGTTGTACAGGGGTTGTGTTTTTTAATGATTCCTATGAAATTGTAAAGGATTGGGCCCTTATAGGAATGCTGAAATCTGTTAAAAACACAACCATATGTTGGTTCATTAACAATTCAACCATAACCACTAATGATAGTAATCCTTATTTTGGGAATTTTGGTAACATGGCATTTACTAACAGCATAATAAATTGGAAAAATCAAGGAAGATTTATCCAACTACTATGGGACACTAAACTTAACAAAACCCAAAATTATTTGTGGAAATTATTTTTGGGAACTTACCCAATTTTTGAATGACAAGGCAATAAAACTAATATTACCTGTTTAAAAAGAAAATCAACTGAATTTCTTACAGTATGTGTACAAGATCCTATGGTTTTTATCATTGGAAAAGTAACTTTTGGTGAAAGGAACATTAGCTGTTCCAATTGCTCTTTATTTACATGTCTTAAGAATTCATATTTGCAGGAAAATCAAACTCTTTTTATAGCAAGAAGAAAAAAAAGGTCTATGGTTACCAGTTCAGATGACCAGACATTGGCAGCAGTCTCCAGAATCCCAGTTTCTGTGACATTTCCTCAATCATTATTTAAAAATACTGACTAGACTTTTAATAGCAGGAATTTTGAGACTGATTAGCATCATAACTGCTGCAGCCATTGCTTGCACAGCCCTACATCAAGGAGTCCAGACTCAACAATATGTTAAGGACTGGCATAAAAATGCAAGTGAGATGTGGCATAGCCAGGATCACATTGATATGGAACTGAATAATTGTATGAATGATCTTGAAACAACTATAATACATTGGATAATCAAATCTATAATTTAAACTTGTTAAGAACTCTTAAATGTGATTGGCATGAAAGTTCCTTTTGTATTACTCCTTTGCCTTATAATAATAGTGGGCATGATTGGGAAGAAATAAAAAATCATTTGATTGGATATAAACATAATATTTCTTTAGATATTTTAGAGTTGCAAAAGAAAGCATTGAGCATGTCTCAAAATGAATTGATAGAAACCCCTAGTGCAGAATTTTGGAATGAATTGTCTGAAAATTTAAATACTGTCAATCCATTTCACTGGTGGAAACAAAAAACAATTCAAATATCATTTTGGATTGGATTAGGAATTATTGTTATATGCATTTTAATTGTTTGTATTTTCAAGGGTAGAGTAATGACATATTCATAGAAAAAATGAAGAATTAGATCAGATAAATGCATTTATGTTAAGAAACTTAGCCATGAAAAACTAATTTTACATTATTTGTAGTAGAAAGTAATATACTAATAACCCCTTGATTTAACTACTAATTATCTGCATAAAAATATACACATAAGGATCCCAAAGAAGTATAAAAAATAAATGAAATTGCCTTCTATGTAAGAGCTCAAAAGCTTGACTGGTAGTCAATGATGGGTAAGATTTTCAGAGGAGAACAACCTAAGACAGGCACAGTCACAAGAGCTTATGGAAGACGACAAGTGTGACAGGAGGTCACCTTGTATCATCTGATTTAATGGTTCCTATAGTCTTCACTGAAATAATTAATAAAAAAGGGAGAAATGATGGAATTCAATTAAAAGCCATGACAACTGACAGAAAGCAGGCTGCCTGTATGTAGGAGACAGGTGTATCTAGTCTCAAGACACTGAGATAAGATCTGGTAGGAACCTGGTGGAGAAACATTCTGTGCTTCAAAGAGAGTGGTATATGTCAGACAATGATTAACAAGGTCTGTTACATGCAGGAATGTAAAGAGAACTGAATTATTAACCCTAAAAACTTGCTGACTTTAGTAAAGTTTAAACCATCACATATCTATTATCCTTCCACATGCACAAGTATTTTCTTTGTCCTAAAGCAAAATAAAAGCCACTATGCTTTATACAGCATCACTCTCCTCCTTTTGGATGGAGAGTCCCCTGACCCCAGCTATCTCTTGTCTCTGTCTCATCTTTTCTCATCCATGGCACCATTTTCCTGGACCCAGTTCCTGAACATCAACAGGTTTGAGTGAGTGCAGCATTTGACCACTACCATTCTGCCTCAGATTTTCTCTGTCTCCAACCAGGGGCCCTTTTGTTTACTGCACTCCTCAGCAGCTCCTGTTTTGCCCTGAATCTCTGGGGACTTCACTCTTTGTGCCTGGATATTCATGGGGTTCTTACTCAATGCTGGGAACTCCTAGTCTAAAGTCTGTTTCCCTGTGAGAGGACCTGGGTTGCTTGCTGCCTCTGGAGAACTTCCAAGATTTGCCTGAGACCCAGTGAGAGGAAGGGGAAGAGGGCCAGGTGGTCCAGGATGAAAGATCCTTACTTGATATTTTTCTCTATGTTCAATCCAGCATTTGTGGTGTCTTTCTCCAATCTCTACCAGAGATTCTAAGCTAGTGAAATTTGTCCTTAAATTTGCTGAATATCTGTGGAAATTTTTCAGGTGATGTCTTCTCACTGTCTTGGTTGCATCACCCCTCTAACTAATTCTTGTTGCTTAGGTTTCACTTTTGCCTAAGCTCTAATTTCTCTTAATTCCAGTCCTTTTGGAAGATTTACATGACATACTAATTTTTACAAGACTTCTCATTGCCCTTTTCTGTATTTAAAGAGAGCATGATCATTTTTGAAGGAGTTTTGGATGACAGAAGGGTTACAACTATGGCAGGGGAAGATCAATGAGGTGGGGTGTCAATTTTGGGGGATACTTAGGAGGAAGTTCACATGGACATACATATAAAGAATATAAATATGTTCAAATGTTCATGGGGCATTGCCACAGTGTGCAGAGAATCACACAACAACCAAATGATTATTGAATTCCCATCCTAAGGAGTTCTGCCACATTCTCTATTGGAACAGCAACAATCCCCCAAGTACAGGGGCAATGAATAGTGAAAAAAGATGGTCAATTGATGGGCCCTTGATATTGATGACTATGCTTATGGGCCTTTTGCTCTTGAATTTGCAACTTAGCCTAGTGTTGTAGAGTGATTAAGAGTTACCTCCTAAAAGCCTCCTTGTTGCTTAAATGTGGCTTTTATCTAAGCCAAATTCAGCATATAAATGCATTACCTTCCCCCCAGTGAGGGACATGACACCTGGGGATGAGCCTCCATGGCACCAAGGAATTACTACCAAGCACCAGCTGGTGATACAACTGGAAAAAGACCTTGAATAATAGGGGGAAAAGGTAAAGACAAAAGGGTGAATATGGCTAAGAGACTTCAAAGTGAGTTGGTAGGTCATCAGAGAGCTAATGCTTATGCACATCTCAGCAGGATCTCACAGATGGCCAAAGTAGATAGTACCCCAAGTAGTGGGATTCCACAAGGCTCTGGAGATATCCAGATAAATTCATGGCAGATAGCTCCAGAATTTGGTGCCTTACCACTGGTCATACTTTGCAATTTGTGTTCCCAAGTATGACAGACTTGGAGTCAGATGACTTCTCTACACATGCCTCTTCTGTCCATTTTATTTGAACCCATTGTTGGCACTGGAGTTGGTAGATGTACATCCAAGAGACTTTAATATCTGGGCTTTCCATGTGCCAGCTGGACACTGAGCCTCGTGGAGTTGCTACACCTACTCTCTTGTTCATTGGACTCATCCAGGACTCATCCAGAGATGTCAGTCTCTATAACAGGGTGTTAAGAATATTTTGATACATGGGAAAATACAACTAATGGAACTTATGGACTACAGTTAGTAATATTGTAATATTTTTGCATCAGTGACAAAGGAAGTACTATATCAATGATAAAGGTCAACAATGTGGGGGTGGGTATGGGAATTTTCCTTTTAGATTAAGGAAAATGTTCTAAACTTGAGGTGATGACAGCACAACTCTGATGAAACTTAGAGCCACTGGGTGTACACTTTGAATGGACAGTTATAAGGCACAGGACTCTATAACAAATGAACCCTGTGATAGATGATGGATTGTGGTTAACAGTGCAAATATGGGAACATTTTCTTACAGTCTTAAATGTAAAATATTAATAAATGGTATTAATAATAGGATGGTTTATGGGGAAAACACATCAAATATAAGCTATGATCTATATTTAGCAGTAATATTCTGATGATGTTTTTCATCATTTTAATAAGTGTTCCACAAAAAGGGAAGGTGTTGGTGGTAGGGTGAATTATGGGAATCCTGTATGTTATGCTTTTATGCATGATTCTTTTGTAAATTCACAACTTCTCAAATGAAAGTATATCATGTGAGGTTTGGGATTGGAACAGAAGTCTCCACTTCTCCAAAAAAATTGCCAATCATTTCCTTGGACTGTATTTTTTTTGGGACCTAGTTGTAAGATGTTATATATTATAGGCAAAATTCCTGGAACACTTGGTCAAAATATCACCTCAATTCCTTATTTCTAGCATTTAATATTGCTATGTGTAAGTAGTTTAAATAATCTTACATAAGGGTTTTCCTTCACTATTACTAAGAATTGATGTATGAGTTACCATGGCCATGAATAGTGCAGAGAATAAATAAGAAAGGGAAAATTATGTTGGCAAGGTTGTGGGTTGGAAAAAGGGGCTGGATGAATATAATGAAAGAAAGCTATAGAGAAAAACAAATGAGGGAGAGAAAATATCATAAATGAAGGTGGTGGATAATAATTGGAATGCCACCAACATTTATCAGATAAGGGTAGTGACTGTTACATTTAGCCAAATAAAATAAAAGGTAGAAATGGAATAGGGAACTTTCCGTAAAGATAATAGTGTAAATGAATACATGTGCATTTTTTAAAAAATAGTGTATCAATCATACATGAACATACATAAACAATAAATATATAGCAATAGTTGTGAACTTACACAGCAAACATACATAGCATCATACAGGGCTCTCATAACTCACCCTACCACCAATACCTTGCATTGCTGTTAAACATTTTTACATGATGATTAATGAGAATGCTCAAAATATTACTACTAACCAAAGTATTTTCCCCAACCCACCCTATTATTATTAGTTTTATATCATTTATACATGAACATACATAAACAATAAGTGTGTAGTAAACATTGTGAACTTACAAAGCAAATATTCATAACATCACACGTGTCCTATACATCAACCCTCCATAAACACCTTGTGTTGTCATAAGACATTTGCTACAAATTATGAAAGATTATTGTAAAAATCTTACTACTAATTATAGTCCTTATTTTACATTTGGTGTATTTTCCCCCAACCCATCCTATTATTATTTTTTAAATATATTTTTATGACATAAGTTGTAAACTTACAAAACAATCATGCACATGTGCAGAAATCCCAAAAAACACCCCTCTGACAACACTCCACACCATGGTGGGACATTTGTTACAGATTATGAGATAATATCATCTGATTATTATCAGATCCATAGCATACATTTGGAACACATTTTCCATACTCCTCAATTATCAACACAGTATATCTTTGGCATAGATGAAAGAATATTGCATTATTACTGTTAACCACAGTCCAGAGGTTGCTCCAGTTGTATTTTTCCCATGTTTCTCCACATTCCCACCACCCTGCAATAGTGATGTACATCTGCTCTAGCTCACAAAGGACATTCTTGCCTCTGTACCATCAACCACAATTCTCATCCACCTCTGGGTTTACTGTGTTATTCGGTCCCTAGATTATTCTCTAGCTTTCTGTCAATTGGCATTTACATCCTTAGACTACCCTTTTCAGCCACATTCCCATTTATAAACCAGCTGTTACTCACTATAATGTGTTACCATCAACTCTGTACATTTCCCACTTTTACATTAAAGCTAAATAAAACTTCTACATACATTAAATATCAGTATCCATCTCAGTCCTCCTTTTATCTCCTTTAAGAATCCACCACCTACTACCAGGTCTTGAAGATATTTTCCTATATTTTCTTTGAGAAACTTTATGGTTCTTGCTTTTATATTTAGGTTTTTTTATTCATTTTGAGTTAATTCTTGTAAAACATGTGAGATAGGGGTCATTTTTCCTTCTTTTGCTATGGATATACAGTTTCTCAGCACCATTTTTTGAATGGACTGTTCTTCCCAAACTGGATGGGTTTGACAGGCTAGTTGAAAAATCACTTGACCACAGATGTGAGGGAATGTTTCTGAACCATCACTTTGGCTCCATTGGGCTATGTGTCTGTCTTTATGCCACTACCTCGCTATTTTTACCACTGTAAATAGGTAATATGACTCAAAGTCCAGAAATGGGAGTCCTCTAACTTTTCTTTTCCTTTTTAATATGTTTCTGGCTATTCAGGACCCTATTCTCTTCCAAATAAATTTGATAATCATGTTTTACATTTATTTTTTTTTTAATGCTGGTGGAATTTTTATCAGGATTGCATTTAGTCTGTATATCATTTTGAGTAGAATTGACATCTTAATGATATTTAGTCTTCCAATCCATGAGCATGGAATGTTCTTCCAATTATTTGGTTCTTTTTAAAATTTCTTTTAACAATGAGTTAAAGTTTTTTGAATACAATTGCTTTACATCACTGGTTAAGTTTATTATTGAATATTTGGATTTTACCTGTCATATTTTATTTTCACCACTCTTTTGACACTTTTAGTTACTTTTATTGATAGAATCTTCATTTCCTTGGGTGGCTTGTGCTGCCAAA
>JAQZBX010035153.1:0-24700 GCA_029593785.1 Cabassous unicinctus
AAAAAAAAAAAAAAAAAAGTAAACAGTAAGGCTTTCTCATCTATTGTTATAAATTGAGAATCTACTTGCTCCTAAACTTCACTACAAAAAATAATATGTCGTATGTATTATATATGGAATATAGGGTTGGTCTTTAGATGCACTAGAACTAAGGTTAATTGTGCTAGGTTCTAACACAGTAATAGAGTGAAGACAAGGGGTAATTTGTTCACCGAGATCTGGTCTTGAAATCCTGCATATGCAGCATCGGCCCCGAGAATCCCTGACTGCAGCCACGCCTGGAAAAGCAAACACCCACTGACTACTTTGGAGTACAAATATCCACAAAGCACCATTGCTCCTACTCTTTAGCTCATACCTCATGAGTCTAGAACAAAAGCCCATCCCCCGGATAGCTTCTGGATCTTTAGATTGAGGATTTTATTACTCACTTGACAGATCTATGCTATTGATTCCCAGAGACCTCACCCAGTGGAAACGCTTCCTTCACAAGGGAATGTGTTCCTCCCAAAATAATTCTGTTGGGGGGAGGTACTTTTCTGGGCTTCCAAGTCCCAGGAATCTATGTGAAGAAGAAATTAGTCACTGGGCTCTCCAGACTTACCTCATCCACAAATCAGAGGAAATATCCCTGTGGATTGCTCCCTTTTCTTGCTGATAGCTTAAGATATCAATGCAACTCTGCATCAATTAGATTTGTGAAGCTAAGAGGTTTACATGCATGTTTTTCATAACCCAAATCTTAAATATTTACAAGGTAAACACTTCATGCGACCACAGATTTGGGCAGTATCTAGCACACAGGAAAAATTTCCACTGGGCAAATCCTGGTTAATCTCAACCCCAGCCTGCAAGTCAGAACTCTGCTGAGTTTTGGATATGGAGAGGACCCTCCACCTGAGACCTGATGTCTGCATCATTCTAATAGAATGCACCTGGGCAAGCTCCAATATTAATTGTACATAACAGTTCCAATACCCTCCTGAATATACTATCTGCTTCAGGGCTGTTCCATTAGGGGTAGTCTGACCTAAGGTCTTGGGGTCATGGGCTTTGAAGAGAACGTTTTGTATTCTTTTCCTAACCCCACCCCTTAATCTGTGCATCCTCTTGGGAACTTCAGTGAGATCCATGAGTCACCCTTCCTCAAGAACTGTGGTGAATCATTACTGTCCTCTACAGTGCAGGCACTAAATAAATCTTGTCAGCTTGTTGGAGGTCTCAATTGTTTTTGCCCTCTTCATGCTCTTGTGTCTCTGTGATCTAAGGTGAGGAAATCACTTGTCTAGCCTAGGTTGAGAAATTCCTTCTTCACTAGCCACAACACTCATCAGTACATTCACAAATGATATCAGAGAAATGTGAGAGAGTCAGCCTAAAACGAAGGGCATCACTGAATCAGCTAAGAAAGAGTAATGTGGGTAAATTACTAAGTCAAAGAAAATGATAATTTTAAAAAGCCAAGAGCATTAAAATATTTTAATATTGTGCTAATTGATAAAAAACAATAAATATATGATTATTATAATGTGAAACAATCTAAGCTTTTTTGAAGAGTAATTTGTTATTTTCTAGCACCACTACAACGGTGCATGATTTTGACTAATTCCATTTCTACAAAGCTATTACAAAAATATGGACGGCCTAGAGCAAACGTATATCAAATCAAAAACAATTTTTATATTCACTTATCAAAGAGTATTTCTATTATGGGCCTTCTGTGAAAGGAACATCATGCAGACATTTAAAATAATTAAGTGGAAGGAATCGTGGACTCCAGCCAATGTCTACATCTCTTGGGTAAGGAGGAAAGTAAACAATATGATGAAATTTATACTCGTACAGAAACAGGGAGGGTGGTTTCTGCATTCCCAATGAATTTCTTGTGTTCTGTCCACACGACTGAAGGCCTTCGTGAACCCTTCACAGTTATAACAGATTGAACAGTGTAATGGAAACTTTCACAGCACTGTGAAAGATAAATGCACAGAGACTCTAAGAAAAAACTGTCTTGTATCTCCTAGAAAAACCCATGTCCCTCCTATTACCCACTAGAGATATTTCAGAGGAAATGTCCCAAAAAACTAAAGCAGGGAATGCATAACAAAATCTGTCTTTCCTAATAAAACTGCTTTTCCCATTCAATTTAGTAAAGAATGATGCTTGAAAAAATTGAGCAAATTCTTTGAAAACTTATTATGAATGCTTTTAGACACACAAAAAAGCAGGAATGAAAGGCATTAATACAGAACACAAATTACGAATTTGTTGTAGGTGATGTTTACGTGGCTAAAAAAATTAATTTATACAAATGTTAAAGAACTTTAGATGCCAAAACAAAAGGAATGAGAATTACAAGGGAAAGCCCAAAGTGATAACGTGCTGGCAGTAACTACGGTTATTGAAAAAGCTTGTTTTTACACAAAATAACTTTGCCTTTTTAAACTATTCCGAAGAAGCGAGCAAGCAGCAACGCGTCTGGCTCTATCAAATCCAACAAAAGACCCCCGGCTGCGCAGAACCTGGCGAGGCCCCGCCCTGGTGGGCGTGGCCCTGAGGACGAGCCGGCGGCTCCACGGCTGTGTGCGCCTGCGCAGGAGGGACCCGCGCGCCACACGTGGGGCTCCGCGCTGCCTGCTGTAGTCAGGCGCGAGCATCCAGAAACCTGGGAACGGGCCGTAGACTGTACTTCCTTGGCAATTTCTAAAAAAGTAGACGGGGTCTGGTGTTAAAGGAGATCGCCTAACAGTTACAAGGACTTTAGAGACAGTAGCGTCACCAGCAATGCTGGGTCCTGATTCGCAGCCTGGCTGGGAACAAAAATCTCCTACTTTTTTGGGAAAAGTAGGAGAAATCTGAATATGGAGGATCAAGTGATCCTAGGGAAGTTTTTTTCCCCTGATTGTTGCTAGACGTGGACCAAGTATTGTGGTTACAGAAGAAGGTCCTCGTTTTATTAAAAAGCGACCTCGTGATGTCTTATTTCAAAACTTTCAAATATGTACACACGTCTGTAGAGGAGACTATTAAAATAGTTTTGCTCTTGTTCATACCAATTTTGAAAAAGCTTAAGGAAAAAGTTTTTTCGCAAATTATATAGTAAAATATAATGAATCGCATAGCTATTTAAGTATTTTTCAACTTTGTATAAAATAGATTTCAGTAATAAACAGCGTGTTTTTGGAACGTCAGCATGCAATGCTAGGTTATATATATATATATATGTGTATATATATATATATATAATAACAGGCTAATAATGGAGAAGGGGAAGCTTAATTCCTTGCAAAAAAAAACATACACGCAGAAGTTTGAAAGGGATGCAATATTAAAAAAATAAAAGTTGTATAACAGGATAATCAGAAGGAAGGATATTACACCTTTGCCATAAATTACTTACCAAAACAGGAAGCAAGCAGCTGTGTACGAAAAGCTTCAACGTGCTTTTGAAAATATTTTTTTTTGTGTGCTCAAAAGCTTAGGGAGTACTTTCTAAAGATTACAAACATTTTTATTATGAAAGTCAAATACTAAACGGGTGCAGCTACAAAAATTAAAATTATATCGCAATATTGTAAAGACTTAAAAACAAAACAAAACCAAAAAACCTTAAGAGGTATTTGTGTTAGGAAGAGGGAGGGATGAAAGTACAAGGAAGGAAGGAGTGAGTGAGAGAGAAAGGAAAGGGGGAGAGAGGAAGGAAAGGAAAGGAAAGAACAGGAAGAGATACTGATGCCCAGGGCAAGCAAACAAAGCCACGTGCTAACGCAACATGTATTAAAAATGGGCACTACCGGTCTTAATGCACCAATATTAGATTTCATAAAAACCCATTGCTCATCATCACAGAACGCGGCGCCGCTGATGAAGGCAATTCAGCAGGAACGCGTGAAAATCGTGAGGTTTGCGGCGGGGCGGGGGGACGGACGGGGGTCCATGAGCCTTAAGCACACGCAGGTGTGCACGAAAGGGAAAAGTCCTGCGGGGGCCCGCCCCCGGCCGCCGGCCCCGCCCCGCTCGGGGCTCTGAACTGCGCAGCCGCGGCACAGTTCGGCGCTCGTGGCCTCTGCCGTGGACGCCAGGTGGCGCTGTGAGCTGGCGGCCGTTCTCCACCTGCAGAATGACTGGGGGGCAGGAACCTACGCTCGGGGTGGGGGTGGGGGGCCGAGGCCGCGGGATGTGGGAGGGTCCCTGAGCCTGCCCCGCCGCCCCTGGGGCGCCCCGCCGCCCTCTGCATCCTCGCTCCCCCGCACATTTCCCCTCTTGGCAATGTCCTCGGACCTCCGCAGTGGCCAGTGGCCAATCTCAGTTTGTTCTGTCTCCCTGACAGGCAGACCTCGTGTGCTGTGGGTGACGTTTCAAGGAACGAGACTACAATTCCCCTGCACGGAACACAGTTATCTGTGGCCTGCAGCCCTGCATCACTACTTTTTTGTTTAATTTCCAAAATGTACAAACATTCAATACCTACCAAGCAACAATCCTTCCTTCCTCCTCCCTCCATTCCCTGCTAACCTGTAGTCAACTTTTTTTTTGCACTACGAATTTGAATTTGCTGTAAGTGAAATCACGCCGCGTTGATCCTCACTGTTTCACCCCTGACGTCCCCTTTCACGCTCGCCCTTTCTCGACCTGGTGAATGGGTGTCAACAAGACAGGTGGAAATCACCTTGAGAAAAGTTGCGGAACAACCAACCTTCATACTGCAGTTAGTGAGGTTAAGATATACATGACTCTGGATCAAAATATGATTCAGAATATTCAGATTTCAAACTGTCAAGGCATTTGTGAAATCCATTTACAAATTAATTTCAATTGTGTTTTGCATATTTTATAAATAAAAGGACTCTTTCAATAAGTATGAAATAAAGTTATTAGGTAACTTTGTAATCATTTAAGTGGCAGAGTTGACATCCTTCCTTTCAGAACCATCTTAAATCTTTGATTCATTGACATACAGCAGCTGCCCCCTCCAGACTCCTACAGACACTACAAACTAACCTTCCATTTGTTTTACCAGTGCCATTTCACTTACATCTTTCTCTTGGGTTTTACTCGCACAGTTCCTTATTCACTTCAGTATCACCAACTAGAAGCTTACAGCTAAGGGTACAGTAAGCACCAAATAATTGCAGAATGAATGAGCCCTACAATTGCCCCAGTTTACAACATGGAGAGAGTTTCCAGGCCATATTGTGGAAAGGATCCTGTGGACTCCCTGAGTTGAGGAGATGGAGCAGAAAGTGGCCCAATTTCCTAGACCAGAGCACTAGAGAATAGAGACTTTCCAGACTCTTTTTTTCCGGAGATATGCAAAGAATCCTCCAGTGTATGTGCGTGAAGAAAATACCTGGGGTGGGGAAATAAACCACCTGAAAGGTAGCAGAGGTAACCACCTCATGTTTACACAGGGCTGGGAACAGCACCTGTTCCCACCAGCCAGACTGATAAATTTCAAGATTAACAGGTCACTGAAGAGAGGTCATAGAAGAGTCTTGCCTCAGTAGTGGAGAATAATTGGCCCTAAATGAAGCACAGCTCTGTACCTGACCTGCTAATATCAATAGAAAGGTATGGAAGGATCAAACTGCTTTCCAGTAATATCCCAGAAGAAAGCTCAAGAATATTTATAGGAATACAAAATATTCAGCACTGAGGAAGGTAAAACCCACAATGTCTGGGATCCAATAAAAAGTGACTACACATGCAAAGTAAATGAAAGCATGACCCATCATGAGAAGACAAATTAATCAAAATTCACCCAGAAGTGACACAGATGTTAGAATTATCAATAACATGCTCTTTTTTATTGCTAAGTAGTAGCCTATTGTATGGCTTCACCCATTGAAGGACGTTTGGCTTATTTCCTATTTGAGTGGAAACTTGAAATTCTGGAATCTCTTGAAATAGCTGAGTATTCTTACTCTTGGGGAGTTAACCTAATGGAAGAAATGTGGCCACTTAAAGAACTACATGTGATAAAAATTATAGATAGAAAAGTAAAACTTGACATGAAGGAAACAGCTAAATTTAAATCCTAGAAAATAATTATTTAACACAGTAATTGTTATGTCGATTATGTGTAGGTGAAAAGGGGACATATACTCGTTTCTACTGATAATAATATTACTTCTGTGTATTCACACAAAGCAAAGAATAGAGTAAAATAATTATAAGCATATAGATGTTCTTTGCAGATTTCTATAAAAAATGTTTATTCGAATGCTGCTTTACATACTGTGGCAGTTTGATATTATTTATGAATTCCAAAAATAGATATTATGTTTGTAAACTCATCTGTTCCTCTGGGTGGGATACCCCTTTGTATTAAATTCAGAGGTTTCACTTTTACTTTATTAAATCAAGATTAGGGCTTTGGTTCAAGCACGTCACTAGGGTATGCAGGGTTGAGTCCCTGCCCCCTTGGTGGGCTATATAAATCAAAGCTCAATCAAGAACACAGAAGTAGATACACAGAGGAAGAGAGACAGCTCCATAGACTCGGCAGAGGCCCCGGGAAAAGAGATAAGCCATTCACCTGATAGTTTACAGCTGACCTTGTGAACAAAACAGAGAGAAGAGAAAGGCTGAACCCTCACAGACATCGTCCACCATCTTGCCAGTTGCCACATGGCAACTGACTTTGGGTGAGGAAGTACCTCCTATGGTACCTTGAGTTGGACTCTTTATGGCCTTGTGACTGTAAGCTTCTACCCCAAATAAATACTCTTTATGAAAACCAACAGATTTCTGGTACCCATTTAATGGGTAACAGATTAGTACCCATTTGGCTGACCAATACACACACCAATGACTTGCCGTTGCATTATGCACTTGGCTGAAAACGGAGCTTGGATTAACACATTTTCATTCTGAACTACTACTTCAGGTCTACATTATGCAAAATAAATTTAATTCCATATTCTGTATATTCACTATATATCTTTGTTTGGTGTAACTCTGTATTTGTCATGGCTACAGGTTGTGGATATACAGTTGTAATCAAAAGAGTAGAATTATTTCTACCCTTTGAATTTACATTCCATATTGTGGCAAATTGAAGCTGTATGTACCCCAGATAAACATGTTCTTAAAGCTAACCCGTCCCTGTGGGTGTGAACCCACTGTAGGCAGGGCCTTCTGATGAGGCTGCCTGAGTTAAGGTGCGGCCCAGCCCAATCAGGATGGGGCTCCATCCTACTGCTGGAGTCCTGTATAAGAGGAATGAAATTCAGACACAGAAAGAGAAGGCCACAGAAAGCAAGAAGGTAAACATCAGCAGAACCTGGAGGAGAAAGGAACGACAAGGCGCCGCCGCCAAGCGCCTTGCCTATGACAGGCTAAGGACCAAGGCGTGCCAGCGGCCAGCCCCACAACGCCAGGCTTCAGGAGCAAAGCCTTGCCTCGAAGATGCCTCGACTGGAGCTTTTCCTGGCCTCAAACTGTGAGCAAATGACTTCCCATTGCCTAACCCGACGCACTTCAGCGTATGTGCTTGAGCAGCCTAGGAAACGAAAACACATGTCAAAGTACACTTGATGTCTCCTGTCTGGCCATTCATCAAGTGAATCTGGTCCTGGTGTTTACAGTTTCTCAGAGGAAATATTTTATTCAAAGACAATTTAGAGATAAGCTCTGAAGAAAAGGTACTTGTTTCTTCATACAACACAATATGTCAGAATGCACCATTTTTTGTACTCCCAGTCACTCCTCAGCTCTGCACCAGGCTGCTGGTATTTTCATGATCTCTCAGACGTGTCATGTTCAAACACAACTTCTGACTGTGGTTTGCTAACCAGGTTCCCAGCCCAGACACACGTTCTTTGTGTCTTCCTTAACTCTCGTGCACCTTCATTCTCCTAAGTTAAGTGAACACAGACATTGAACAGGATAAAGTTTTCTCACTTTAAAAGTCTCAGTTGAAGCATGGCCTCTGATGCCATGTTTTGCATCTTTTGGGCTAGTAAAACTGAGGCTTCCTGCTTTACATTTGGGACCTTGGTATCACAAAGAAAATTATATTAGGAGTTATCTAATTTTGTAGACTTCCCCTCCCCATTCATGACCACATTTCAGTGTAATACACAAGAATGCATAATTACAGGAAGGTAAATTATGCAAATACAGAATAGCAAAGTACAGAAAGAACTTGTTCCAAATTGCCTCATAATGCCACTCTTGATTAATGATTAACACTGAGTTTGGCTCTGCTGTGTTGCATGGGTTAATAACACAGTCTTGTCATGAAAACTGTGACCTTAAAAAATATACTCTCAGTCTTAGAATTGCATTTCTAAAATTGAATTATGAGAGTGCCTCACGTTTCCTGTTTTCATTTTAAAATAATAGGTGTAAATGCTATTAAGACAATGGCTAGTAATTAAATTAATTCCACATGTCAAACACTGTTCAAGCCTTTTACAGAGTCAACGTATTACATATCAAAACTTTAGCAGCATTTATTTTTGGCAGAGATGGAAAAGCCGATCCTCAAATTCATATGGAATTGCAAGGAGCCCTGAATAGCTAAACAATTTTGAAAATGAACAAAGTTGGAGTACCTATACCTTCCACTTTCAAAACTTAATATAAACTTACAGTAATTTAAATATTGTGATACTGGATAGACATATACACCAATGGATTAAATTTGAAAATCCAGAAATGACCCATACACCCATGGCCAGTTGATTTTTTACAGGAAGGGCCAAATACATGTAATGAGGAAAGAAAAATCTTTCCAACAATTGATGCTGGGAAACCTGGATATCCATATGCAAAAAGTGAAACTGAATGCCTACCTTATACCATATACAAAAATTAATCCAAAATGTATCAAAGACCTAAATATAGTTGCTAAAACCACAAAACACTTAGAATATAAAATAGGGACAAATCTTCACGACCTTTTAAAATTGGACTTCATCAAAATTAGAAATTTTTGTCTATCAAAGGATAGTAACAAGAAAGCTAAAAGACAAATTACAGAATGGGAGAAAATAGTTGCAAACCATTTATCTCATAAGGGCTTAATATCAAGAATATATAACGAAGTTGTACAACTCAATCACAAAAAGGCAAACAACCAAATTAGAAAATGGGAAAAGGACTTAGACATAATTTCCAATTGGATATATGAATGGCCAATAAATACATGAAAAGATATTCATCACTAGCCATTGGGGAAAGACAAGTTAAAACCATGATGCCAATTGCACTATTATGAACTAAATATATTGTGTAAACTCAGAGAGTCAATAATTAGAATATAGATCACCAGAAAACGGAATGATGTTAGAGAACAGGAAGCTGAGGATTAATCTGTGCAGAATTGGTAAAAAGGTTCTTTGTAAATCTTTGGAAATGAATAGAAATGGTGAAAGCATATCATGGCATTTGTAACTAGCTGTGCTATTGTGTAAGTATGACAGTGGTTGAAAGGGAAAGTCTAAGGTCGTGTATATTACTAGAAGGAAAGATAAAAACTAACATAGTACTATATATGACAGTAAAACCTCATGTAGAACACGAATATGGGTGATATTGCATATATAGGACTGTTTTTACAAAATACAAAATATAAATGCAAATATACTAGAAATAAGGAAAAAGAATAGTAGCTATGTATGACAGGGACGCATAGAGAGTTTGAGAGGTGATGAATTTTGTTTGTTTTTTGTTTATTATTATTGGAATAATGAAAGTGCTCTAAGAATGACTGAAGTGATGAATGCACAAATATGTGGTTACACTGAAAACCACTGACTGTATACTTTGGATGGATTTATGCTTTATTAACATGTACCAATAAAATTGATTTGTAAGAAAAAGAGAAGATCAATTTCATAACTGACTTATATGGAGGCAAGGATTTCTGTGGAGTAAATTGAACCTATATCTGAGGTTTACAACATACATACCAGTCTGATGAGCTGTGGTGCCCAAAGGAGATGGAACTGGGTAAAAAGTAAAAGAGCCTGTAGAGGGTTGAAAGCACGTTTGACATGAGTTGGCATTCGTGACTCGTTTCTAACAAATGGAATGTGGTGGAAGTTACTCTGCATGACTTCAGAATTTAGATGACTCAGCTTCTGCCTAGTGTTCCCTCTCTCTCTCTCTCCCTTCCTTCCTCTCTCTCTAATAATATGTGCCTTCAGAGCCCTGAGCACCCTGTCAGAAGTCCAGCTAATCTGAAGCCGCCCAGTGGAAGACCTGTGGGGAGACCACAGGTAAAGAAATGCCCCAGGAGGCGCAGCTATTCCAGTCCGCAGCTTTTAGAGTGTTCCCAGACTGTGCACAAGAAATGTGAGTAAAGAAGCCTTCTATGGGGACACCTCCTCCTAACCCTAGCTATATAACCACTGAAACCTTAGGAGAAGCCCTTTGCCAGGATCGTCTACCTGAACCATTCCTGAATTCAAGACTCATAGAAACCATAATAAAGTGTTGTTGTTTTTTTATGCCACTAAAAAATAAAAATAAAAACAAGACAAAACAAAAAAACCACGATGTGATACCAATTCACCACCACAAGGATGGCTAGTACATAAAAAATGGAAAATAACATGTTGGAGAGGATGTGGAGAATTTGGAACCCTCATACATTCTTTTTGGGAATGTAAAATGGTGCAGCCTTTGTTAAAAGCAATATGGCAGTTACTAAAAAAAAATTACAGAATTACTGTATGTCCCAGAAATGTTCTCCTAGTTATATACTCAAAGAAATTGAAAACTGGGACTCAGATACTGTACACCAATGTTCACAGCAGCATTATGCTCAATAGACAAAAGGTGAAAAAAACCAAGCACCCATCTACAGATGAATGGATAAACAAAATGTGGTTCAGATACACAATGGAATATTATTCTGCCATAAGAGGGAATGAAATTCTGAGAACATACTGCAACATGGATGAACCTTAAAAACATTATAGTGAGTGAAATAATCAAGGTGCATAAGGACAAATATTGTATAATTTCACTTATATAAAATATCTAGGGAAGCGGATGTGGCTCAAGTGATTGAGCTCCTGCCTACCACATGGGAGATCCCAGGTTCGGTTCCTGGTGCCTCCTGGAGAAGATGAGCAAGACAGAGAGCTAACTCAACAAGATGACACAAAAAGGAGACACAAAGAGGAAAGACAATGAGACACACAACGAAGCAGGGTGCTGAGGTGGCTTAAGTGATTGAACGCCTTTCTCCCACGTAGGAGTCCCAGGTTTGGTTCCCGGTGCCTCCTAAAGAGAAGATGAGCAGACACAGACAGCACACAGCAAATGGACACAGTGCAGACAGCGCGCACAAAACAACAGGGGTGGGGGGGGGACGGGGACGGTGTGTGTGTGTATAATAAATAAATCTTTAAAAAATATCTAGAAGTTGAAAAATCATAGAGATAGAAAGTATATTAGAGGTTACCACAGAATGGGGTAAGTGAGAGAATGGGAGTTGTTTCTTGGTGAGCACAGAGGGTTTATAATTTTTGGAAAACTTTACCTAAAATTGATTAAAAATATTATTCAGAGCCTTTTTCATGAATCATGTTATGACACAGCTAGTAATTGCTACAGCTCTGATTCAACATCGGGTGATTCTCTAGCAGAAAATGCAAAATGTGTCAAACCTACAACTCAACTGGCATGTGTGCAAGTGGAGTAGGCAATATTTGACAACTGGAAAAGCGATTCACATAAATACCATCTGTTGAGAGATGTGATGGTAATTCTCATTGCTTCACCTTCCTCATTTCATCCTCCAGAATCATAGGAAGAAGAAACCCTGCATTTTAAGGATGGTGGAAAAGAAAACCAGAAGAAGGTTAAATCTCTTAGGGCATTTCTGAGCTTCTTTAAACATTCCAAGTATGCTTACCTTATGATTTTTTGATGCAATAAGAAATAAATTCTCATTGCACTTTAAAGGTTTTTCTTTAATACCATTTTTAAAACATGGCCATTTAGCTTGCGCTACACCTGATCATGATTTAAACCAAATATACACAAAAGTCCCCATAATGCCTCACCTAATGGTTCTCCCTAAACAGCACCTGTTCTTTGCTTTCTTTATGCTAATTTCTTATCCCTCTGTGGTATCCAGTAATAAGGCTACCCATCAGACTGCACCCAAACAAACTTTACCAAAGGAGTGTGAAAGGTTTTGCTAAAAGCAATTAGATTGTGTTGAAATAGCTGCTAAAGCAAAATGAGTCAATTATGCACTCTAATTTGTAAATGAGATATGTACTTTTTTCAATATGAAAAATATTTCCTATATTTCATCATATATAAAATAATTCCACATGATAATGAAATAATAAAAATTGGATAGGAATTTGCTAGTACTAATAAGATTTCATAAATTCAAATGCTTTGATATAGGAGTTAAAATTCTAAATATATGTTCTACAAAAATAATTGACCTCTAGTGCAGATGAATGTACATGAATGTGTATTCCTATATTGTTGCTTTTAGGTCTTTAGGGGGGGAAATGAAAACAAACCAAATATATACCCACGAAAGAATAATGAATGATTAGGTAAATATACTGTAGGGGATCCTTACAACAAATTAATGTGCAAACATTTGAGATAATCAGTAGTTACTGAGTGTTTAATATGTCCACAGCACACAACTAAGGGAAAACAACAATTCAACAATTCTCATCTCTGCCCTGAGTTGAAGAGGAATGATCTTCTGGAGAGCAGGAGGACATCCTTCTGACTATCATTTAATGCCTCTGTAACCTTCCACCAGTTCCCCTACTTACCTCACTCCTAGTGTCTTCACCTATGCTGATTCAGAGGGTAAAATAATAATACATATACACCACATATTGTTTTGAGTGAAATTTTCTAACCAATTATACTAATAACAATGCATAGCAATAAGCCACAATATATCTAGCTGAAATTAGCATAATTATCATTACATGGTGTATATACTACACTTGAAACAAGCAGATAAATACACATGTGTATATTACAAGTAAAGGTCTGAAAGTTAGGCATCAATGTTTGGATGTTGATGGTTGTTACTATTGCAAAATGCAAATTGTAAAAGTCAGAGAGTAGATAATATTTCATTATGTAGTTTTTATTTAGGTATAATATGATTATTTATTAACAAGATAAATTCTTCCTTCAAAAATTGTAAAGTTAAACAGCAAAAATACATATATTTCTGAATGTCTTAAAAGCAAAAATTCTAGGGTTTTAGAAGCTGTTGAAGGTCATTCTTAAATATATCATTTTTTTAAAATTGGGATTTACCCTGTCTCTTCTTTATCCTTCTTTAATAATTTTAGCATGCAGAAGAATAAGAGGTAAGTTTCAAATAATTTACAACACATAGGAAATAAAACAGCTCTAGATGTTCGTATTTTGTTTGAGATGCCAGCGAAGAGATTTCTGCAATAGACACAGAAGCCTGACCTAAGAGAATGGCACAGGAGGACAAAGAATGGGGAAACAAATCTTAAAGACATGTCTGAAGCTGAACAGTCGGTTCAAGTTTAGATTAATGGAGCAAGATTAAGGGGAGAAGGAATTTCTCATAGAAGAGGTATAAAAACTATGTGAAGAAAGTCCAGTAGTTGTTTTCCTACCCGCTTCAAAAATTAAATCCAAAAGATTGGGGTTGGGGTAGGGGTGAAGACAGGGAGGGAACAAAATTTTAAAATTTGAAATTAGATTCCTAAGTTTTATACTGGCAATAATCACAGGAAATTTCAAGATAATGCATGAAATTCTGGAAGTAATTTTGCTTCTGGAGCTTTTGCGATGTACAGAAGAAAACGCTAAAATAGAAAATCAGTGCTCAAATCTAAAGTCATATTAATATTGGTTTGCAACTAAATAAAACAAAAACACCCAATAGCGTCAAAACAATTAAAAATATTTGGAAAAACTCTGACTAATGCAATTAAACAAAAATGTAAATCAAAAGCATTAATATAAAAAGTGAGTTCCATAAACGGCTTTATTTGTGGATTTTCATGTAAATATATACAGACGGGTATTAAAAACACATTTTAAGATTTTATTTTGCAGAAAAAATAAAAACTATTTTATACGCTGAAGTTAAAAAATCAAAACCCAAGAATGGCCTAGATCCTGCCGACCGAACCAGCCGCTATTGAAGTCGCCGCTTCCCAGAGGCAAAAGACCAATGGGAAGTTCCCAGCGAGCGCCTGAGGCCGGATCGGACATGGCGGAGGAGGCGGTGGAGACGGAGGCCGGGAGGGTAGGAAGGCCCGCAGCCCGTCCCGCCCCTGAACGCCGCGCCGACACGGAAAGGATCGGCCGTTGCGGGCCGCCGTCCGCGCGCCAGTCACGTGACCTTCCCACTAAGCACTGCGGGCAACCGGGCTCCGCTGGACCAAGTAGTACTTCTGCGGCGGTGCCGGGCGAGGCCAGTGGTTGGCTGCCGACCCGGCACGGCTGGAGCCGCCGCCGGGAGGCTGAGGAGTCAAGGACTTTCCACTCTGAGCTGTTCATAATTTAATAAAAACAGGCACTATCTAAAAGACTCTGTCACCCCTCGGCCAATTTCCACATCCTCGCTATTTTTTCAGCAGTGTCAAATAAGTTCTCTTTACCACTGCTTTGGGAACAAAGCATTTCATTCAGGTCTCGTTGTCAAGAAAATCCTACAGTTCATAGATTCTCTAACTGCATTACTACAAGTCGTGAAATTGAAAAGCTAAGACAAATGCAGGTCCCAAAGGAGCACATGCCGTAAGGAAGTATGTAGGTAAATGTATCAGAATCATCAAAGTCACAGAAAGCAAATGTTATAAAATGTTAAAAATGGCTCTCGCCCAAACTTATCAAATGTTACCATTTCTCACTGAAAACGTTTTCTATAAAACACTGAATTTTGGCTTTATGAAAATGAAAAAGTTTTATTTAAAATCTAAATCTAGAATGGATGAGTAATTAAGAGATTTTAATATCAGCCATTCATCCATAAGATAACCTTAAAATTTACACTTTTTTGCCAAATATATAGATTAATCCCAATTATAATAAATACTGTCTGTTTTAAATTATAATTAAGCAGCAACCAATATTTTTCCTGCTATAAGTGCCCATGTGAAAACCAGAATCATAAACACATTTCCAAACACATTTGGAAAATATTTGTTGATTGTAACAAGCAGTGTGATACCCCAAATACACAAGGAACTAAAATTAATAAGATAAATAAAAGCAACCTAATTAAAAATAAATTATGTCACATGAACAGACAATTTTCAGAAGAGAAAATAAATTCAAACAACAAACAAACTTACTCTCAACAAACCAAAATAAGCCAATAGGAGATGCCATTTAGCATGATTGGGGAAAAGATGAATTGATCATATCCAGGTTTGATAATTGCATATTCAGTTTGGTACTTACACAGTTTAAACGAGGATGTATATTATTGCAGCCCTTTTTGAGCCATCTATTCTGCTTGTACTGTAGTGTGAATTTTATGAAAATATCCTCTGCAGCATTTACTACAAAAATGAAAAATAAGAAATTTCATTAGTAAATAAGTAAAATTTCATCAGTAGTACATAGACAATTCAAAGAGCATACATATTTTAATATAAAATACTAATGAAATAATGTAGCTCTATATTACTACAGAAATATTACTATAAATAAAAATCAATTTGCAAAATGAAATGTGAGCCTCACATATATATCTGTTTCTATTAAGTATATACAGTTCTATATATTATCTTTAAATCTATATACATCTATACCTATAGATGTATATAGATTTAAAGATAGATGTATATAGATTTAAAGATAATATATAGAACTGTATATACTTTATCTCTCTCTCTATATAGCTACATATATAGTATCAGTTTAATGTGTTTGTAAACGCGTTGAAAAATCTGAAAGTATAAACACGTTTAAAAAGTAGTATGGTATTGGATAAAGGAGGGATACTTTGTGTACTTTTAATATATAATTTTTAAACTTCTGTACTTTAAAAATATTTACAGTAACCTATTGCTTTTGTAATTTAAAAGGCATTTGCATCCCCTCTTCATTGAAATTCATCATCAGTAGTTTTTTGAACCCTATTCTTTCCTGGATTCAGATCTCCCTCCTCACAATCACCACCACCATCTTTAGCAGCTGCTGACAGCCTGGGTTCTCAGCAGTTAATTTTAGCCTAGTTCCATACTTCCATTTCAGGATGACAGATGGCGCTGTAAGATGGGAGTTCCTGATTGTTGCATCCAGTCTAATACTGACACTTCATATATGAATGAGTTGAATTTTAACTAAGAAAATGGAATGTTTCCTGGGGCTCATCTATTTCCTTTGAAGAAGGGATACTGACACAAATTTCCATAAGCAGAGTTTATGGGCTTTAACAATAGGGGAATTCGGGGCATTCTGCATGAGCTGAGAAAAGGCTGCAAAATAAACTCTCCCGTGACTACACACTAGAAGAGTCTGAGGGCTGTTCCTTTTATTATCCAACATATTTCTGGGTTGAGGATTTTCCCAAACTCCAAAGACTCAGGAATATGAATTTAATAAACAGTGATTCTGGGAAGAAAAAGGTTTCTGTGACACATCCTGCTTGGAATATGTAGGAAAAGGCCAGCAGAGGCAGTGGAAGAGGTGCTGGTATATTGTGGGTAATAATAAAACAAAAACAAAAGCCTAAAAGTGACAGACTAGAAAAGAGAAGGCCAATCACATACCAGAAATTCTTAAAGTCCAAGCAAATGTTCTAAGCCTAGCAATTTTTAAGGTAGGAACAGAATCTTTTACAAGCCATTTTGTTTTGGGATATTTCCAAAGACCTCTAACATTACAGAAACCTCTCTCATGAATTTACTAATGTATTCCTCACTTCAGGATAGCACACAAATGTTGGTGAAAATGGGAAAATAGAAAAACAGCACAAAATTGAATATAATCCAAATGTATGTGAAGATCCATATATTTAAATAGGATATTGTAAGTTGGAAATCATGGACTGAAGAGTCTGCTTTTGAAGAACTTATTTTGAAGATAATGTATGAGACAGGAAATTGGCACCCTGTCGGTGGGCTTTACCTTGGAATACATGATAACCTATCCCCCCAATGTATCAGAGTTGGACCCATTTATAATTTTCCTACACATGGTTCTTCTGCCCCATTTATGTGAACCTATAATTAGCAATATGTCCATTTACATCTATATCACAGAGACTTAAATCTTCCGGATGTTCATATGCCAGTTGAGCCCTGAATCTCAGTGGAGCTGCAGCCAATGCCTATGCTCCAGTTCATCAGCCTCACTCAGCACAACTAACAAAAGGATGATGATGGACAATGTCCATTCCCCAAAAGAGAGTATCTACAACTGCAAGCAACACAGTTCCATCCATCTGCCCCTTGGTATCTGAGCCCCCTCTCAATTGGAAGCAGAGTGGGCATCACCATTCCAGAATCCTCAAGATTGAGGAATGAACAGACCTAAAGGGGGAGTAAAACTATGGACTAAAGTAGACTTATTATTTTTCTAGTAATGGAAGAACTTGTAACATTGATGTAAAGACAGTGGTCATCAGAGGTTCTGAGAGGAGGGAGAGGAAAGAAAAGGTGTAACATGAGGCATTTTTGGGACATTGGAATTGTTCTGATGATAGATGCAGGCCATTATACATTTTGTCAAAACCTCTGGGATTATGTGGTGCAAAGTGTAAACCATATGTAAACTATAGACCATGCCTAGTATCAATGCTTCAATATGTGTTCATCAATTGTAACAAAAAATGCAGCACACTAATGAAAGATGTTGTTAAAGAGGGAAAGTGTGGGTGGGGCAGGGGCTGTGGTATATGGGAATCCCCTAAATTTTTGATGTAACATTTATGCAATCTAAAACTCCTTTAAAAATAAAGAAAAAAATAATTTAGGAGAAAGGAAGTGCTTGAAAACATATGGGGACTTGTCAAAAGGGTACAGAAGCCAGCCTAAAGTAGTCAGATGTGGGAAAATGTGTGCAACCCAATTAATAAACCCAAAAATATAATTCTTCTTGAGAGTAGGATACTGATGAAAAGCTAAAGGATTGATGGAGTTAGAAAGTCATCGATTTGTGCTAAAATTCGTGAGTGAAATATGATGACGAACAGAGTATCTAAAGTCTCAAAGTATTTTCCTACTAAGTACTTGTATTCATTATAAAAGGAAAATTGTTAATCATGGAGAAACTTAGTTTCACCCCAACCCAGTGGTCTAAGTTAAAATCAATGTGGTTATGTCACCTCAACCCAGTGACCTAAGTTAACATCACCAATTTGTATAATTCAACATTATGTGCTTCCTGAAAAGATGCAACGGGAGGGACACAGCATCCTTTCCTTGGCATTCTTGCCAAAAATGCATAACCCATATCTAATCATGGAGAAACACCAAGCAACCCCAAATAGAGAGGTATTTTACAAAATAACTGTCTTGTGCTTTTCAAAAACATAAAATTCAAGAATCACAAAGAAAACACTGAGGAATTATTCCAGATTAAGAGAGACTAAATTCAACATGTGATCATGGATGGTCCTGAATTCCAAAATAGTAGCTATAAAGGACATAATGGGGACAGGCAAAATCTGAATATAGATTGTGGTTTGGATAACAGCATTTTATCAGTCCTTTTTTGAACTGTGTGGTTATATTTTTTAAAAAGTAGGAATTATTGAAAATGCACTCTTAAGTATTTAGGGTTTAAAAAGCATGTGTTATCCAATGTACTCTCTCAAATTGTTTGGAACCAAAGTGTTTGTGGGGTGAGAGTGTTTGTGTGTGTGTTAATATATCTATATCTATCCATGTCTACATATAGAGAGAATATGAATGAGAAATCAAATGAGGCAAAATGTAAACAACTAATGAATCTGGGTAAAGAGAATATAAGAACTCCTTATTCTATTTTTGAAACTTTAAGTTTCAAATTATGTCAAAATTTTAAAAAGCTTCAAGAAAGAATTTTGGAAGCAATTTATTTTATCATTCGTCTAGACAAATAAAGTTAAATCCCTCTATTAAAACTATTTATAAAAATGAGTTTAAATTAACAACAAAAACAGACAATCTAAAAATAGCGTGGATAGCCACAGACTGAGAAGAAATATTTGTAGCATGTGTAACTGACAAAGGTTTGGTCTCTACAATAAGTAAAGGATTTCTAAAATGACAAATGATTAAGAATAATAAAAAAAAAACCCATCCAATAGGGGGAAATGAGCAATTTGTCTCCAACAGGCAATTCACAGAAGATAAAATGCAAATAATAAGCAACATATTATGTAGACACTTATGCAGGAATCAGGAAAATGAAAATGTACTATATTTTACCCATTGTAATGGCAATTTTCAAAAAGTTAATTCAAAACGTGTGGTCAAGTAAGTGGGGAAACAGGAACTCTCTATATTGGCAGTGGGAATGTAAATGTATTAAGTTTCACTATTCTACAAAAAGGCTATAATATAAAAAACAACTAGCTGAAGTTCTGGATTCAATGCAAAGCGAAGTTTTATTTACTGGGAATAAATGATTACTTTTTTTCCCCATATTTCTGATTGTTTTATATGCAGTTCAAGATCGTTTCTGTTTTAATAATTCATAAATACTTCAAGAGAATGCTTAAGAAAAGCTGTAAATAATGCCAACATAAATGACAGAATAAATTACCTGTCATTAACTAGTATGACTATTCTATGACTAATATTAGCTACAATTCCAGTTATGTCTGATGAAATATTTGGGAAAATAAACACTATTCCAAAGAGTAAGAATATATTAGAATGTCCCCCAAATATAACATACCTCAGATGTTCAACTAAAGGGGAGAATTAATCATTTAAAATTTTTTTCATTCATAATTTCCTCAATACCTAAATCTTTAACCAAATTTCAAGAAAATGATTTGAAGGATCATCCTATCATTCATGGCTTTCCCACTTTAGGTGCTTGAGGTGAGAACTTCCAGCTGGACCCATCCATCTACCAACTGCCTCCACAGGATTCTGGCCAGGACAGGAATAGAGTCTGGCATTCTTTTACAGCCATAGAAATACATCGGAGATTATCATGTGCCCACTGACTGCTATGAATCAGGAATAGATGCTGTGATTATTTTTCATGTGATTAGTAATGTTCAGAGGGATCTTGAGTTATATTTAAAAATATATATATATATCCTTGCCTGACACGGGAAGGGCCAAAGCAAAATGAACAATGATGTGCCATACCCCAGACATTAGCTTTTCACACCTGAGCCTTTATTCTGGTCTTGGTGGGTTTTCTCCGTCAGTCCATCAAAACAAATCTTTCTAACATCATTGTGGACCTTCATGTTGGTGAAGCTGGTGGACTCTTCCCACTGCTTATCGTATTTGACTGCTCATGTGTATTTAAGTAGTGTTTCTCAGCCTCCCCGTTCTTTTAAGTAGCCTCCTTTCTCTCTCCCTTGTTTTCCACTGAATACTCTGGCTAGTCAAGCTCAGTCTCATCTATTGGCTCTGCCTCCTCTGTTTATTACCCTTAAATGTGGAAATTGTACACAATCAATTTACCTGTGTAGTTGAATGCAGAAATACTTGCGATACACCACTGCCTGCATCCCAGCTCTTTTGTGGCCCCTTCCCTTGGCCACGTGTCCTGCTGTGGCCCATGCAACAAGAGGAAATGTGATGCTGCACTGAGATGTGGAAAGCATTCTTGCACCTCAGGGCTTGCCTGCTATTGCTGCTCTTGGGAAGAGCGTGGCTACCTGAAGGAGGCTGGGCTGGTTTGTTCGATGATGAGACATAATTTATGCCAAATCATCACTTTGCCCTAAGCTGCCATCATGCCAACCTTCAAATATGTAAAGTAAGGCCCAGCTGAGCTGGCCAGAGTAGCAGAACCATTAAGCTGACCCAAAATGCTCTTGCTTCGAACCAATGATCTTTGTGGATTGTTTGATGAGCACCAAAACAAACTGATCTAGAAGTGGGGTGCTGCAATAAAAACAAAGTTTGGCACTGGCTGTGGATGGGAGCAGCAGGCACTCGGTGGAAACACAGCGAGGAGCTTGTCAGGGAAACCTGCAAAAGGCGAGTGACTGCTGGTGGGGCCGTAAGGGCAGGAAGGAAACCATAATTAGGACTCCAAAAATGGGGACCCACGTGGGGTACATATGGAACAACTGGCAAAACTAACACTGTTACCTCATGACTTTTGGATGTTTGCAACATAGTTTCCAGGCATAATATTGAATATATCAAGTGGCTTATTTTAACCATGTATGATAAGGTGCAGTGAAATAGATGACCTAAATAATTAATTGTTAATTTTATAAGCAGAATTTAGAGCAAATATAGGTGAATCAGAACATGCTGTGTTGGAAATAAAATTACCTCTCATGCACAGTCTCAAGGAAGTGCAGAGAATTGAAATAATAAATCTTTATTTTTTTAAGCACTTAAATTTCTGCAAGGTTTGTTAACACAGCAAAAACCTAATTGATATACCACGGCTTTAAATATTAAAGGTATGTGAATAACTCACATGTGTTCATCTCCAGGCTAGATTTATGAGCTCCAAAAGCATGCAGCCAAACTGCTCCATTCACTTAAGGCCAGAAAGACAGAACCTGGGCTGAGAGAAAGAATTCAGGTGAGTGGGAGAGGAAAAGGCCATAAGCCCTGACAGCTCACTGCCCTATCTGTTCACCAGAGACAAACAGACCCTCATGGAGGGAAAGACTCAGTGGTGGGACTGATGAGAACTTGACGACAGGAGGGTACCGGCTCCACAGACCATGAAGACAAAAAGGGCGTCATCTTCATGATGATGCTTTGTGTTGACTGGTGACTTTATGAGCAGACAAGAGGCTACCCCCAATTCATGGTAACATGCGTGCACAGGCACAGATGATCATACAGTGCACTGACAGTGAAAACAAAATAAAACACAAATGCAAAAACAATCCCCAGGCTCTAGAAGCCCCGGGACACAGCACAGCTCAATCTCCTCACCTCTGCACACCCATTCTCACCAGCTTGCAGACACACAGGGCTGGACAGTATGACCATCTGTTAGACCCTCCAGGGAGGAAGCAAACCCAACTCTCGTTCTCACTGACGCCAAAGAATTTGAGGCCTAATTTGAAAAAAGTGTCTGACTTTAAGTTTAGTGTGTATGGGTCATTCCACTCCTCCAAGCTCCTAATTCACCACTTGTCAGTTATTGCTTACTTTCCATTTCAAATCTAACCAGAGACTCCCCTGCACCCCACAGTGATGTGTCGACGGACATCTGGTGGCATAGTGAAGAAAAACAGGTGGTACCATATTTAAGCCTGTCTCTGAGCTAAATGACCAAAAACGGGCGATTCACAGCAGCTCAAAGGGATGAGCTTCCAGCCAGTGAGAGGCCTTCAAAGAATAGCCATCACTCCCTGCCAGGTTTCTCAGGATACAGCTATGCAGGGTCCCCTACGCACCAACGATGCGCAGGAAGAACCATTTCAGCTCAGGGCTCGCACCCTGGTGCCCTCCTCTCCCCACTGTGCCTCCCAGAAACGGTGGGCAGTAGATTAGCTCTGGCAAGCAGGGAGGTAAGGCCCTTCCGAGACAGGTCCTGCCAGGTAAATATTGGCGGACCCTACTCCCAAGATTTCTGATTGAGAGGACTGGGATGGGCTGAGAATCTGTATGCTGCTGCTGCTCGTTGGAAGAACACACCTGGAGGGCCACCACTCAGTCACGAGCCCTGGGGACAGAGCCCCTGGGAGAGCGCGGGCCAGGGGCAGCAGGGCTCCGGTCAGTCTGTGCCCCTCCGGCCTGTCAAGCTGCCCAAACTGCTTTCCACAATTAGGGCCTGCTATAGGTCTCTACTCCTACTCTGGTGATCCGCGCGGCAAATTTCCAGATGCCAACACCCCAGTCATATGCTGTTTAGAGAACCCGAGGGAAAGGGGAAACGCCTGTACAGCACCAAGTCAGAACAAGGACACGTGCGGGCCAGCTCGCTCCAGCGCAGGGAGAGGAGGACAGGCCGGCACCCCGCATTCCCGCGCCCACCCCTCGAGCTTTCTCGAAAGTGCCGAAATGGCGCAGCCGCAAAGGCCGCTCTGCAGCGCTGTGGGCAGAGAGCGCAGGCGCCGGGAAGCCCCCTCCCCACAGCAAGCTGGCACCTGCAGTGCAGCCAGCTTGCGCATGCGCCGCAAAAGCCCCTTCCAGCGGGAAGCAGACCCCTGCAGCGCAGGGAGCAGCGTGCGCAGGCGCCGGGATCCCCCTCCCTTGCAGGGCAGAGCTGGTGTCCCGTCGCGGGCGCCCACCTGCGCCTTCAGGTGACCGACCCTCCACGTGGCCTGGTGGAGAGCGGCCTGCGGCCTGGGGTTAAATGGCCTGTGTGACGACGTCGTAACCTGGACCTGGGTCCTGTCCCCAGCCACGGAGCTGAGTGGGGCAGTGAGCCTGTAGTGGGCTCAGGGCGGTCCTGGACTGGGAGTCTCTTAAATGTCTTCAGATCGCCCCGGAAACGGACCTGCCTTTTTCTGATTCTTAAGTCATGGGTGGCCAGTGTGTGATTGTTAAACTCTGCACACCTGCACCAGCGAGAGAGGGCTGAATCTGAATCCTGCCTCCCAGCGCAGCTCAGGAGAGTAGCAGAGCTGCGTGGTAACCACCCCGCGGGGGCTGAGGGCAGAGGCCTGAAGCCGGGCGAGGAGAGGCCCGCGGTGCGCTCCTGCCCTGCACCCCAGCACCCAGCACCCAGGGGTGCACCCCAGTCTCAGGTCGAGGACCGCACTTCCCCAGCAGGCTCACGCTCACACCTGCTGGCTTCACACCGCCCTCTTCCGACCCCTCCTTTCAGCCCCCTGTCCCAGAGCCCCGGCTGGTGAGGGGTCTTTGGGTTGAGGAATGCCCAAAGCTCATATTTCTCACATCTGTCAAGGCTTGCGAAGTTCCGAAGTCTTTCTCACTCACATTTTGCAGAAACGCCTTCCAAGGGTTCTCCCTTCACACCTGTATCAAGCGCACACGGCTTCCCACTCGCAGCGACTGAACCTGCCCCTGGAAGGCTGCAGAGGCTGCAGTGGCCTGGGAACCCCGCCCCTGGCTCCCCCCTGCGCTGCTTCCAGCCCCCACGCAGCAGCTAGTGAGCCCTCGCTCGGCCAGCACGCCCCCGACCCCTCCACTGACCCCTCTGAGTTCCTCGCCCCTGCTGTTCCTCTGACAGATCAGCTCTGTTGTTTGCTTCTGCCCTTTGCCTCCAACCAGCCTCACGGTGCTCTTGCTTGGTTAACCCCTTCACCTCCTTCTAACCTCTGCTGGAAATTCGCCTTCTCAGCTGAGGCTTGCCCTGACTGCCAAACACTCTGTTCCCCTTATGTTGCTACACTCTGCTCATCACCTTCTTACCCACGGAATAATTTATCTTTACTGTGGTCGTAAACTTCATGAGAGTGGGGGACTGTGCCTTTTTATTTTTTAAAGATTTATTTACTTGATCCATTTTAAACCCCCCTTCCCCATTTGCTGTTTTCTGTCCATTCGCTGGGCAGTTCTCTGTGTCTGTTTCATCTCTTCTCATCCTCCTCCTCCAGTCTTCACCAGGATTCGATCCTGAAGACCTCCGATGTAGGAGAGAGGTGTCCTAGCCATCTGCACCACCTCGGCTCCTGGTTTTCGGAGCTTTC
>JAQZBX010035154.1:0-24662 GCA_029593785.1 Cabassous unicinctus
TTTTTTTTTTTTTTTTTTGCATACCTCACCAAATCAGGGATTCCAGGGCTCCAAGCTTAATTTACTGCTCATCTACAGTCTAGTTATCTTTTAAAACCTAATTCACCTATGGTTGCCACATGGACCACAGGATTCTGGATCACCATAGAGAGCCCTGGGCCCTGAAGAGGAAGGGTGAATGCCTTCCGTCTTCTATTGGGCTGCATTTGTTCCAGGTTGGCCCTAAAGCAGTGTTGCTTTGCCCTCTATTTCTTACAAAGATTATAGTTTAATGACACAACAGAAGAGGGAAGTAGTGTAGCATCCCGGTATAGAGCATTGTCTCTAGAGGTAGATGGATCTGGGTTCTAATTCTTGTTTCCCTACTTACTAACTATATGACTCTCGGCAAGTTACTTAACAGATTCTCTATCAGTTAAAATAAGGGTAGGATACCTACCTCTTAGGGTTGTTAGAATATAAGAAATGAAAATAAATCACTAATTGGTTTCTGGGAGAAGAAGGTGCTCAAATAAACCACGGTGTTGTCATTGACATTATTATTATTTTATACATTTTATTCATTTTTCTCCTGAGGTCTTTGGTATAGGTATGGTTGAAGAGGATGAGAATGGCAAAACAATGTGAAAGACATGAACCTTGGGACGTTCGAAGTTGTCCTTTCCTTTCCCTCTTTGTGCCTGCACCAAGTTATGCCTAAATTAATTCTGAGAAGGGAGCCCTCAAACGCAGTCAGGCATTGTTGTTCTCATGAAGATATCTGGTTGCTCTTATTCCACTACTTTTACAGCTATGTTAATTTATTCTAAATCAAAGCAAAAATACATAGTATGTTCTTGCATTGTAAACCCCAACATATTCATTTTATGTTGCTAATGATTCTCACTTTAGGTAGATTGAAATTTGCTTACTTTCACCTTTGGAAAAAGATGAATGAAGAAGAAGTTTGACAACAACATAGGCTTATGTTAAGAAGAGCTTACTGACTGGAAATCCACTTAATCCAAAATTTAAAGACATCGTAATTGCTCAAGGTAGCAGGAAGCCACTGGACTAGTCAGAATACATTCTACTGGAATGTCTTCTGGAAGATAATTTATGCAACTCTAGCCAATATTCACTTTTACCTTGCTCAGTTACTGCTGCTACTTATTGTTTGCAGTAGCTCATTGGTATTTGATCACATGATTTTGTACCATTGTCTATTTGTTTCTTGTTAAATTATTTTTGCATGTAGGTCTCCAAATGATTATAGGTTCAATGAAGGTAGTAAAAGTACCAAGTTTCTTTATCCAAGAAGCATTCAGTGTAGTGCAAAGCACTTGAATTTTATTCATTTGAATTATATAGAGGACCTACTGTGTGTCACGCCCTATGCTAAAGGCTGAGGATCCAAATGAGAATAATATAGAGAAACTTTCATTTTAGTGGACAAAGACTAAATAATCCCCAAATTTATAATTTAGAATGAGGACCAGGGGTGAGGGGAATCAGAACACCCTTAGAGTAGTTTTTGAAAGCCAGAGAGCTTTCAGTCCCAACCATACCTGGGATTATCTTAAACCCCGACTTTAGCAAACTCAGCCTGAGTGTGTAGCTTGACTTCTTTTTATAAATGGGCTTGGGTATTGTCTAGTCTTATCATTTGGAAAAGCTTTTCTCTCCCAGTTTCATCATATTTCATCACTCATAAAATATATGTGAAAATCAATGACATTAGATCAGTGTGTCTTAAGTCTTAAAAGTTTTCCCTGTCTTCCTAATGATGTAGTGAATCAGAAAATAATTAAAAATCATTTAGGTTACAACCTCTCTTTCTCTTCCCCCACCCCACTTCCCTCTTGCTTGCAATGAACCATGCAATTTATGTCTCTCCCTCTACCCTGATTGCTCCAGATAATGCAGGGACATCTTCACTGATGGGAACTATGCCAGAACCAGCTTTGCCTGGATTCTGCATGAAACAGGTCTGGCTACACAATGACTATCACTATACATAAACTTCCACCTTTAAGATCACTGCTTATTTTTCATAACAGCAGCAACACACACACACACACACACACACACAAAACACCTGACATTTTTCAATAATGATTAACCATTTGCAGAATGCATGCACATTCATTATCTCATATGATGCTCACAAAAACCTTGTGACGCAGAAATTACTCTTGTCATGCTAAATATCAGCAAACCATAGCTCCGATAACGCCAATGACTTTTCCAAGGCCACTTTTCTTATGCGAGGGTGGAATCAAGACACATCCTTATGGCTATTCCCTTCACACTTTAACCTGCCTTCTCTATAGCAAGAAATGAAGGTGGAAGACTGCTGGAAGTGGGATAGTTTTTAGTGAGTTTGAAAGGCCAGCTTTAATTGTGCACAATTGGGTGGGATTCACTGAATTATTCAATATCTTGTTTTACTTACAAAAGTTAGGACATCTTCATCTAAGTCAAAATGACTTAAGCAATAAAAAATTGATTGGATCACATATATCTATAGCTAAGACCTATTTCAGGATTGACTTAAATCAATGGCTTCAGATCAGTTTCTGTAAAATTCTCCATTGGTTTTATATTCCGAGTGGTGAGGAGATATCTACAGCTTCACATCCATGTAAGGAGAGAGATAATTTTTTTTTTTTTTTTTCTCTGAAGAGAAAGTAAGAGTTTTCCACAGAAAGTCACAGTAAATGTCTCCTGGCATTCCACTGGCCCATGTACATCTCATGCCTATTCCTCAAAAACTTTTGGCAAGGAGGGGGGTGGTCACATAACTTTTTGAAAGCTCAGACCCACACCTGGGACTGGGAGTGGGGGACAGATTCCCAGAAGCAATTGGTTTGAGTATTTGGGTTGAACTGGGATTTCTAAACTAAATATCCATTTAAGTGCCCAACAGATAAGACTTAGTAATTAATGAATTTGGCCACTGAGGAGAGCTATTCATCTGTATAGATGAGTGATTCTTAACATTGGCTGCACAATGGAACCACCTGGGAAAATTAAACAAATACCAATGCCTCGTTCCCACCCTTAGAGATTCTAATGTAGGTTTGGGGTGACCCTGGGCATTGAGATATTTAAAAGCTTCTCAAGTGATTTTAATGTGAGGGCAAAAGTGGGAACCATCCGTATAGATCCTTGCTACTCAAAGTGTGGTTCATGGGCCAGCAGTACTGGAATCACTTAGAAATGAAGAATCTCAGGCTCTGTCTGGACCTACTGGATTAGAATCTGCATATTAACAAGATCCCCAGATGATTCACATGTGTACTAAAGTTTGAAAGGCTCTGGTATAGATGATAATGTCTAAGGCCTTGTTTCTGTTCCAAGCCTTTACTTTGGTTCCCGAGTGAGTTTGTGATCTTGCTGATATGTAGTTCCCAAATACCTGCTCTACTCTTAGTTTTTAAAGGTGTGTTTTATTCAGAATCTCTTGAAGATTTTACTGTAAATTTATATACCTGGTCCCCATTGCAGAACAAGTGAAATAGTATCTCTGGGAATGGGACCCATGTATATCCTGGGCAAAAACCATCTTTAGGTTCAGAGGGCTTTTGTAGTCTGAAATATGATAAAATATTGCATTTGCCCAAAAGGAAAACTATAGGGGAAAAAAGCTGGTTGGGGATTTAATGATTGAGCAACAAGAGGTGTTCATCTGAACTCATCTGTCGATGCTCTTTCTTCACTCTCCCTGTAGACTTGGCCACTAAAGGGCACCCACAAAGAGGAGAGATCAGAGGCTCCAGGCCCCTAGGCTGACCAGAAGAGGGGGTGTTGGGATGATGCATGGGGTGCTGGTGCCATAGACAGTTGCTGCCTCAGCCTATTCTGTAGCTTCCCAGAGTAATAAATCCTGAAGGGACGCCAATACATTCCTGATACCAGGGAAAAGACATTCTTTAATGTGGGTCTGATAATGTCACTGAGCTCAGTCTTCCTAAATGTAAATGATTAGCAATGACCAGCCTTGCTCCTGCTTGATGCATGGCTTAACCTGGTAATCGGGAAATCTATTCCACTTGCCTACTTAGATTGATGATGTCACGTTACACTGGGGCTTGCTTTCTCTCTATAATGGGAGAAGAGCATGTTAGGATGCATTGGCCTTAAGCATTCTGGCCTCAGCCTCCCCTTGTGAATTTGATTAATATCACAGGCTCCATGGACACATCTCAGAATTGCTGAATCTGGTGTCTCTGGGAGGATGATGTTTAGAGAGCATTGAGATGTTACTAATGGAGTCTGCCATGGGATGATTCTATCCATTTCCTAATTTCAAGACTTAGTGAGCTTACTTTTTAAAGAAATAAGAATATATGGTTTTTGGTTTTGGGCTCTATCAAGCAGGGTAAAAACAGGACCGGTTCATGAGAGTAGAACCAGCCTATATCTACCTATTAGTCTAAGTGAGGAAACCTCTAACTTTTGGGCACAGATCTCTTTATGGATACTGGAGTATTGTCTGGTGAAAGTCAAAGCTGGTTGTTACCCTAGGGTCCCCACTCTCTATCCAGGTTCCTAAACATCAGGGACAAGCAGCTGGAGGGTAAATGGCATTGGTAACTCTTTGATTCCCCTACACTCCACTCAGAGATTTCACTACTAAATATACTCTTTTCTTGCTGGTGATTCCAATATGTCAAAGAACCAAAAAATTGCCCCTTATTAATAAAATTCTGGGGACTCTTTGTTAAGAAACACCCATGGGGGTTCTGGTAGACCCAGAGCTAGGCTAAGGCTGGGGAAGGACGAAGAAGGAAAAAAGAGTGAAAATGACAAATGAAAAGAAAAGAAAAGAAGAAGGAATAGAAAAAAGTTCCTGAAAAAGGGAATGGAAGAGGATCACAAAAATAGTTTCAAAGGTTAGGAAATGTTCAAACTGCTCTGGTGGACAGGAGAAGGAAATTGGAAGTCAAAATGAAATTCCATTTAACAAATGGAATTAACAAATGGAATTAACAAATGGAATTAGCAAATATTTATTGATCACTTGCTATGTGTCAAGCACTGTGCTAGGTACTGGGGATACAGAGCTGGATAAGACTTGTTCTTGCCTTCAAGGACTCACATTCTAATAGAAGAAATATCCATGTGACAAAGAGTCCCAGTGCATTGTGACTAATGCAACTGAAGAAGTATGTATAGGATGCAGAGTAGAGAGTAAAGGTTTCTTCAGAAAGGTGGTATCTGAATTGAATTCTGATGTCTGATCAATTTTTAAGCAGACTTGTAGGCAGGGAAGGAGAAGCAATTGAGCATCCACCTAAAGGAATGATTCTGCAATTAAACACATCTTCCATGAAGTTTGTTTCTCCCTCAGAATCATCGGAGAAGCAGGTGGATGGCTACATCTCTCAATCCCAAACTGATATCTATCCCAGAACCTGGACTTTGGGGTAGGATAGATTTTGTTAGGTTGTTTACATAATGCTGAAAACTTATTCACCCCTTGCTGATTGCTTTTCTATTAAGGCATCAGCACTTAGTTCATACAGAGTTCTCTGACACCCATGTTAACCCATACTCGGGAATCCTAGGTTGGAGTATCTTATATATCCCATTACCTAAATCTACATGTGGCTACAAATAACACTTCTAAAATCTGAGGCAACTTGGAGCCCTCCAATGGCACAGGCTAAGGTTTTGCCTCTGTCCCAAAATAGGCTGATTCTTGAGCCACCTGCCCATCAACCCATCTCTCTGCTGTGCTTTTCAAAAGCCATTTGCATATGAACTGTGTACCTTATTAACCTCAGATGTCACTGTTTCCCACTGCCTTGCTCACAGCCTCTTCCTGGAGTTGGGAAGGTCTCACTCTGAAGGAGAAACTGCTCAACACCTCAGGCGAGACAGAGCATCAATTCTGAGGTTTGGAGTGGCAAAATTCTTTAAGCAAGGGCAACCCAACTGAGACCCCTGCCCTATAGATTAAGGTGAGTGGTATGTCATGCAATAATGGAAACCCCTGAAAAATACATGGAGGAGAAAAACATATATTCCCAGTCTGGAAAGAGATTGAAGGGTTAGAGCCCAGGAAAAATATCATTTTAGAGGGCAAGAGTTTTCATGGCTCCATGAATAAATCATTGACCAGACAGGGCCCCCTCTCTTTTTCCTTTCTTTATTTTGAAGCCAGCAAATTGCCCCTGATTTGGAAAGGAAGTAAGAAGCATCCTCACAGTGCTGATTGCCTCATGCTGCAGATGAATGAGGCAGCTGTTTTAACTTTTCATGAGGATGTTTATTAGGCTCTTGCTCTTTTCTGGTCTAATGTTTCTTTGTTTGTGGCAGTTCATTTCTTTCTTGTATAAGGCATCATACAAGTCAGATATGGCCACTCTTCAAATACTCTTTTTTTTTTTTTTACAGGCTGTCCTTGTCAGTCTTAACCAAGGAGGAGGGTGTCTTATTGATTTTTGTTGCTTGTGTTTTATAGACTAACTACAGATTGGGCATATCTCAGGACAGCACCATGTGTGAATGAGCAGTAAGGTCCTCATTAATGACCCTGTAGACCAGAGCGCATTCAAGACTAGCCACTGCCCCCAAGACCAGCAGCTACAGGGTCAGCTGAGAGATCCAACTTTCTTTCTCATCCTTTCCTCTAGATGCTGCCACCATTTGTCATCAGACCTGAAACTCTGTCTATGGAGGATTATATAAATTGAAATATTGTTTTAGTCAACAAATGTTTATGATACATTTTTAATACTTTGTAACAAATGTGTTTGTATCCCCCCTTTTGCATTTATATATCTGGCTTATTATTAAATATTTATAGGAATTACTGGTTATATATTTTGTGAGCCACTGAAATACAGCTCATCACGTTCACTAATACATTCCTATATTTCTCTTCATTGAAGACACTTACTGTAGCCACGCTATTTCTGTCACTATTGAGCCTCCAAGGAAAATAACCATTTCCTGATGAAAGATGCTATGAAAGCTTCCTTCTGTCAATTTCTGGCCTGCCCTTTCTTTGCTTTATCATGATGTAAGTTGTCCAGGTTATTTACTGCTCTAGAGACCAGGCAGTGTCGTCATTGCCTTCGAAGCCGCCAGGTCATCTGAGATATAATTCTCTCCCCAGTCTTGGTATAAGTCATGTTTCATTCTTATATTAATCTAGTACAGAATATACAGAACAACAATCAATCTTATGTGTTAATTTTCATAAACATACCAAAAGTAAAACCACTGGAACTTACATAAATTATATTTTTCCTTTTCTTTTTAAAAACTCCATACCTGAGTGTACTTGGGCTGAATCATTTCCAAAGTACAGCCCTTTAAGTCTGTGCTAATGAAACTTTTGGGATCACTCGGGTTTGTGGCCAGTAAGATCCTTATCCAGGTGAGAAAAATTCAGTTCTTTCTGGGTATTGTTTACAATGCCAAGGAACAGTATATAAATGATTCTGATGAAAATCTACTTGTGAGGTAAGAATGGATCTTCTGGTCCATCTAAATCAATGAATTGGGATTTGCATGGGTCTGTTCTCTATCCTCTCAGTTCCATTGAGATGAAGGACTTGGTATAGGCACTGCAGGATATGGTTATGCAGGTTGTACACACAAATTCAAGAGGTACCTTTTTGTATAGACTTTGTTATAAATGGTGCCCCCTAGATTTGTGCAATATACAACATGCATGTCATTTATGACAATACCACTGTCATGTTCAAGTCTTAATCTGTGTTCCTATAAGAGTAAACCAATTTATAAATAGGATCTTCGAAGATATTATTAAAGGTATGGATTCATTTGTGAATAGGATCTTTGAAGATTCTATTTACATGAGGGCAAGTTGAACCAGGGTGGGCCTTCATTCGTATGGCTGGAGTCCTTATAACAAGAGGAAATCTAGACAGAGACAGAGATGACCAAGCAGGAGAAGTAGAATCTGAAAGGAGAAGCCACGTCATAGAGGCAGAGATGCAAGCCAAGCAACCCCAAGGGCTGCGGCAAGCCAGAACCAGGAGCCTACAGATTCCAGGAGAAAGCATGGCCTGTTGAGACCTGGATTTTGCACCTCTAGCTTTCAAACCTGTGAGACAATAAATTTCCATTGTTTAAGCCAACCTCCTTTGTGCGGTTTGTCATAGCAAACTAAAACACCTACAAAAGTGTCCTAGTTTGAGGATTTTTTCTTCCATAAATAAATGCAAATGCTGTAACTCATTCAGCCTTTTAACAGATTCTTTCCCTCTGACTTCCAGTACTGGCATGTCCTAACCAATATCAACTGATGTTCTCTAGTCAAATGTATCAAATTGACAGGTTTTGTTCTATAAAAATCTCATAGACATGCTTTGCTTGACCTACAAAAAGTTAAAACAAATAAACTAGTGTTAATACTTAAAAATTAGGAGATTTTACATAAAAACGCCAATTTATAGCTTCACTTGAGCAATCAGAATATCTGGCAACACTGGTCAATCTTCCAGGGGGCAACCAGAACTGCGGACCTGCTGTTCCTTTAAGCAGTGGGCCATGTTCTTACCGGAACACAACCTTGATCTCGCTGCTGGCCTGTGCCACTCATTTATGCAATTTGCCTGGTTCCTGTAGGATTTATTCTGTGACCACTGGATGATTTACCCCAAAAGGATGCCCTCACCATCCCAGCCTTGGAAGCAATTCTATACCATGACTGGGGAGCACTTTTTTTATTTTTATTTTTTTAACATTTTTTAAACAATTTATTGAAGTATATCATTCATACATGAACATACATAAACTATAAGTGTTCAGTAAACATCGTGATCTTACAAAACAAACATGCATAACATCATACAGGGCTCCCACACATCACCCCACCACAAATACTTTGCATTGTTGTTAAACATTTGTTAACCAATTATGAAAGAGCATCATCAAAGTATTACTACTAACTATAGTCCGTATCTTACTCCCCTATACTGTTTTTTAAGGACTTATTTATTTATTTATTTACTTTTATACATTTCCCCGCCCCCCGTGTTTTTGCTCTTTCTGTGTCCATTTGCTGAGCGACTCTGTGTCCATTTCCTGCCCTCTCTTCTCATCCTTCTCCTCCTGTCTTCACTGGGATTCGATCCTCGGAATCTCCAATGTGAGAGAGAGGTGTCCTACAGCCTGCACCACCTTAGTTCCTGGTTTTTCGGTGTGTCTCGTTTTGGCTCTCCCTTGTGTCACTCTCCTGTTACGTGATCATCTTGCTGCGTGGCTCATGGGGCCTGGTGGAGAACCCGTGTATGGGGCCTTACGGTTCACCTGCTCGTGAGGCCTGGCAGTGCAACCGCTCGTGGGGCCTGGCGGTGCACCTGTGCACAGGGCCTGGTGGCCCATGCGCCTTCTATATTTTTCTTTTTTAAAATTTTCCTGGGAGGTCCCAGGGGGTTAAACCCAGGTCCCTCCATATGGCAGATGGATGCCCAACCACCTGAGCCACATCCATACCCCTGCTATATCTCTTAGGGTTGACCAAAGATGACCGAAGATACCCAGAGTTACAGTCTTTTCCCATACAAGATGGTCATATAATAAATCAGGCTTAGTTTATTACCAGCATCCTAAAAACCAGACCTAGGGAGAAAAACTAGGTCTGGGGACACATGCATGGTTTCTAATATAGCAGATGTTTAGCCTACCCTGATTATCACAAAACCAAGACAGCGAGAATATTTGCATGAGCATTTTTAACATTTCTTTTAGCAACCTTCTCTGTTCTCAGGATTTCCAAAATTCTTACTTGCACTTGCACAACCATGGTGGAAGTAACTGGCCTAGAGCTACTGCTAACCAAACTTCAAACAGCACAGTCACAGCCCAGGAGGAAGCCGGTTGGACTCCAGTATACATCAGCTGTCACTCCGCACTGCTGCTGTCTATAGACCAGCCTTCCCTGTAGCTCTTCTCTACCCTCAAAAGCCTTTATCATCATCAGGTTCTATTCTGGGTAGGATGGAGTTTTAGTCTTCATACTGGGAGAGCGGTGCTCTGAGAATAAAAACCAACAATGTAGTGCCTTCTGCTTTAATGAGTTTACCTTTGTTTCTCTTCTTCAGAAAATGAAATGCTCTTGCCCCAAATCCCTCTCAGTGTTGGCTTTGCAGGGCTCCTCGCCCCGAGTTCTGGGCTCATTAAATTAAGTTTCCGCTGATAACCTTTGGCCAGACCCATCTTGAGGAAGACTCTAATGCATGTTAATAAGCCAGTCTTTAAAGACAGCAAAAATTTCCAGGCCTGTGGTCTCTTTTATGCCTCGGCAGCTTCTATGGTAAAAGGATGACATGACTTTTATCAAGGCTTTGGCTACATTCAAATCTCATGACATAGATTTTTTTTAAGCAGAATTTCAAAGAGTCTTCTTTATCCCAATAGCTTTAGTCTTCCTTAACAGTTCATATGGATATTTCCTCAGAAGTTGCATAATCAAAGTCATAAAGTCATTTGTACACTTATATAATTTCTTTTTTATCTCTGGGGGCTCACAGAGTTGGGAGAATTTTGCCTTTAACAGCAATTGCTGATAGAAAGACCAGCTTCAAATCAGCCCTGACCTTTTTGTTCAACAGCTTCTCCTGTTTCGGAACACATGCAATAGCTATTCAGATACCGGTGGGGAGAAAAGTCCATTGATTTTCCTAGTTAGAGGGGTTGGTTGTTTCTGCGGAAAGGACTGGTGCTGAGAAGGGTTTCGGGTCTGGCTTTCTTGGACCACACTCTGATTGTGGTGCCCGGCCATTTTGCCTGTGGGACGGCGGAGGCTGCTGCCGGGCGCATTTGGTTTTCCCAGCTCCAGCTGAGGGCTTTGCTTGGAACAAAGTGTCCACAGGTATAGAAATACATCTGGGAGAGAGAACAGGACAATTTCATGAGCTCATTAGAAATGTAGTCATTTCTAGCACTTCTAGCGAATTTCATGGAGATTCCTGTGTCTTCTTACAACACAGGAGTTCTGGCTCCCAGGCTCCCACCTATAAACGACCCACACCACATTTCCTCCCTCTACTATTTAGAATGTATAACTCAGCAAACTCTCTTGAGTTCTTGCTGTATACCTGGCACCATGATCTGCACTTTCACCTATATGATGTCATTTAATGCTTTATACTCAGAGAGGTAGCTAGTTTTATCCAGACCCTATAAAAACGGGGAAAACGAGATTCAGAACGGTTAAACAATGTGCTCATACTTGGTCGGCTTGGGAATGGCAGAGCTGAGGTTTGTAGCCAGATTTTTGCTGAGTCCAATCATCTTTCCACCCTATCATGTCTTGTCCACTTGGGAAATAAACAGGCATTTTCTCAACATCCACGGCCTACAGTCATAGTCCAGCAGAGAGTGTAGATTAGTGGAATTCTTATGAACAGTTACTTTCTGCCAGAAAATCCTTACTGACATATCTACCAGCTGACAACCTAAAAAGTGTTTACAGAGTGCATAGGACAATGACTGGTTCATAGCAATTGCACAATAAAAATTGTTATTACCAGCAGCATCCTGTGTGTACTTGAAGGCAGTTGCACAAAATGCTCATGGTATCTATACCAACTTCAAAGAAGTACTAGAAACTGGCCCATGGTTGTCATTTTCTTTTTTACTAGTTAATACTCACTGGTCAGATAAACTACTTACAACGTAATAGGCTCTGAACTAAGATGTCTGCACATATTGCTTCATTTAATTCTCATGCAACTTCTGAGGAAAGCATTGTTTCCTCCATTTCTCAGAGCTGAAATCTCAGAGAGGATAATTACCCACAGTGAGCCATGGTGTCGGGATTCAAACCCAATCTGGTCTGTAGAATCTAATGACCCTGTTCCTTCTACTCTACCTTCGGCGGCCAGCACAATTGCCAGGAGCACACTCAGCTCAGATCCTGGCATTTGCTGTAGCTTTCAGAGCTTTTTTTTTTACTACCTAGGACCCTAACCTTGGGTCATAGGCCAGTGATTCCCAAATTTTGCTGTGCATTAAAATCACATGGGGAGGACAAAAGTCTTTTAAAAATTTTGATGTTTAGATCATACCCGATGCAAATTAAAATGCCTGGGGAGGGAGTCAGAAATCAATATTTTGTAAAAAATAAAAATAAAAAAATATCCTTGGATGATTCCAAGGTGCAGCAACTTTGGGGAACCACCGTCCTAGATTATCAGGGGTCCCTACCTCTTATCCCAAGTCATTTTTGGAAGGTGTGGACCTGTACACACATCTTCAAAGGAGCTGGCTATCAGGAACAGAAAGAACTGTGCCGAAAGCTGAGACGCATCCCTTCAATTGGAGTGCAGGCCTATGAATACATAATAAGTTCCCTAAGCACTTACTGCCTGTCAAAGCTTTAGCACTCTGCTGGAGGTGGCTCTAACTCTGTCAGGCAGAGCCCAGAGGTGTAAGCAACAGCTGTCTGCCAAACAAAACCACCCTGAAGTTCGCGTGGCAGAGCAGATCTTTGTTGCCACAAGTGGCACATATATGAAGAAGTGTGTGCCTGCACACATTATTCACAACCATCTGCCCTGCTCCCATACATAAACTCCAAAATCTCCTTTCTTTTACTGACTGTCACCATATGGCCCTTGCTAATGATTTATACATCATACCCTTCATTAACTGATGGAAAAGATACTCATGGTAATTTCCTTCCATCAACTCTCATTCCTCATAGGCTCCCAAATAATTTCACAAAGCATGGCCTTTTGGTTAAGTTGTTAATGAAGCAAGCTTTAATTAACATTAGGGGTGTCCTTCATATACACTCTGAGAGAATGGTGAGATCTTAAAAAGCTCCATCATCATTAAATTAGTAAATTATTATTGCAGAAGCCTGTGTGTGCTTTAACTTTTGATTTAAAAATTATCATAGTGGGTTGATACGTTGTGTTTATCTTCTGCTAATTGAACGCTACCTTGCATTTAATCACAGTAAATTGGCCTTCCCTCTAAATAGATCTAAGGGTTTTTAACACTTGTTAACTCTCAGTAGCTCTGAGAGTGAAGGGGAAGAACAAGGAGGATATGAGGAGGCTCTGAAGGAAGCATGGGGGACCCAGCTTGGCACCATCAGCCCCTACTACTCTGTGCTCACTTCTTAGGAGTTTCAAGTTATAGCTCTTTTCAAGTGTCAGTGATACAGCTAAATGGTCAAGCATTTGGTTCTGGATTGAACACACGCAGGAAATCCACAAATATCTAATAGTGGCCTCAAGAACAAAGGGATGAATCCTTCTTTGAAACAGAGGAAAAAGCAAGTCCAGGGAGATGCCAGGCATCAGTGTTGCTCTTGTCAGTGTCTCCACTGGGGCTGCCAGTGTGGGGGGCTTAGCTGTCAATTAGGCAGTGATAGGGAACTGACAGGTGAGAGCCAGGCTGATGGCCATCACATTGTGTCCAGGGGGAGATGGTGATTAATTCTGGAATGGGAAATGGGATCAGAAAGGAGTTTTCTGATGGGAGAGGAGTTCAGAAAGAAAATGCTCGTCTTTACCTTGCCAAGACAGATTTGATTTTTAATCTTTAATGTGGTCTCTGGTTTCCTTGGCTGACTTCCATCTTTCCCCATTGATTCTCCCTTGCTGCTGCTGTAGCCATTTCTAGCAGAGCCTATCCATTCCCCAGCCATTGCCCTAGCTATCTCTTCTACTGCAGCTTTGCTCATGTCAGTCGTTATTGGCTCTGGATTTGTGTAACTCTTATACACTTTCAGCTTCTTAAATAAATGCTCACCTATCCTTTGGGCTCCAGGCATCAGCTAATAATAATAATCATAATAGTAACAGCCATATTTATTCAGTGCTTATGTGTGCAAGGTATTCTGCTGTAAGCTTTGCACATATTTTCTCATTCAGTTCTTATTACAAACCCAAAAGTTAGGTAGTAACAGCATTATAATTTGATCAGGTCACACAGAAGGTGAGTGGCACGACTATGAACTCAGGTGTGCTGATGTAAAATAACCTGCATTTAAGGATGATTTTATACTGTCATTTTCTACTAAAAATGCAGTTTCTTCCTATTTTGAGCTTACCCTCTTTCCTGCTAATTTTCCTTTATAATCATTATCAACATCACTGAGGACCTTTTAAATAAAGAAAGATATACATTAAGGAGACGCAAAGAATAAAGACCATAATCACAGCACTTCAGAGGCTTATAACTAAGATCTAGAGAAAGAGAGAATAATGAGCATTAAATTTTTTAGAAATTTTTTTAAAAAAATCCATACACTTTGACCCCATAACCCCATGAATCTATCCTAAAGAAATGCGAATTGTAGCCTGGATTTTATGTACAAAGATCTTTATCAAAGCATTATTTACAATAGTGGAAAGCTGGGAACAACCTAAGAGCCTTACAATGGAAGAAAAGTTAAATCAGTATTTCCCAAACTTTTGTGGAAAATGTGTCCCATGAGAAAATCATTAAAAAAAAAAAAAATCCAACTTCTGGTTTTCGGTCCAACACATAAAGAGTGTGGAAAATTTCACTCCTGTCCTCACAAAAGAAAAGCTGAGAAACTTTCATATCCATCAGAGAATTGAGGACTGTCAAAGCACTGTCCTGAAAACTGGAAAGAGACAAATATAGAGAATCATAGCCTACTAGGAGAAAAAAATGGAGCTGGAGCCAGCATTGGGTAGAAACACTTAAAAGGTAATTGACTAATGCAGGGGAATGAGCATGAGCTAGCCTGAGAGATAAAAACTCCTGGGGACCCAGTTTTTCCGGGGAGGAGGGCTTCCACACTTTTGTGAGTTTTTTCTCCAGAAGCCCCATCTTGTTTCCGCTGTGAAGATGAGAGAAAAACCCGTTGTGCTTCCAGCAGAAGGAAGGGAAGGGGGAATGTAACCCTGCTCCCCAAAGAAACTATTTTACTAGAGCCTAAATGACACAGAGGAAGGGAAACACTCAACTCCAGCCCCCTCCAGCCTTCTTGTCTCACCTAAGGGATGAAAATAAAAAAAGCTAAGAAGTGTTTGTGAAGGTCACAGCCCAGGGGCACAGACTCACTAAAAGATAGAGACCTAATCATAGGATTATAGAACGTTTCCCCTTTCCCCACACCTCACACATCAATCCTGTATATTAACAGGGGATTACAGAAGAAAAGAACTGCAAGGTTCAGACCATATTTTAGAAGGTGCCTTTAAGGAACCCAAAGGCACCTGGGGAGACAAAAACAATGACATTTAGTCTCTCATATCTACTGCTACAGCAAACAACAAACACAGCCTGACTACTGGGCAGATAAACATAAAACCTCACATTAAAAACCTATTTATCTCAGTTCCTTTTACCCAATATACCCTGTCTGGCTTTCAACAAAAAGTTACAAGAAATGTTAAAATAAATAAATAAATAAAAGCAGTCTGAAGAGACAAGACAAGCATCAGAATCATTCTCAGATATGTCAGAGATTTGGGAATTACCAGACTGGGAATTTATAATAAGAGTGATTAATATGCTAAGTGCTCTAATGGAAAAGTGGACAGCATGCAATAACAGATGGGTAATGTAAGCAAAGAGAAAAAAATTCTAGGAAAGAACCAAAAGGAAATGCTAAAATGAAAAACACTGTAACAGAAATGAAGAATGCCTTTGATGGGCTCATCAGTAGACTGGGCATAGCCAAGGAAAGAATTAGTGAGAGATGAAAAATATTTCCCAAATGGAAAACAAAGAAAAAAAAGTCCAAGAAAAATCAAACAGATACCCAAGAAACCCTCAGCAATTACAAAAGGTGTAATATATGCATATTGGAAATACCAGAAGATGAAGAAAGAGAGAAAGGAATAGAAGAAACATTTGAAATAATAATAGCTATGAATTTTTCAAAATTGACAGTCTTGAAACCTCAGATCCAAGAAGCTCAGAGAACACCAAACAGGATAAATACCAAAAAACCCCACAAACAAACAAACAAAAATCCACAAAAGACAAACCAAAACAAAACAAAAATCACAAGAAAAAACCCACTTAGGCATATCATATTCAAACTGCAGAAAATAAAAGACAAAGAGAACATCTTGAAAGAATCCAGAGGGGGAAAACACCTTAACTATAGAGGAACAAGGATAAGAATTAGTTTGGACTTCTCTTCAGAAACCATGCAAGCAAGAAGAGAGTGAAGTGAAATACTTAGACTGTCAAAAGAAGAAGAAGAAGGAGAAGCAGAAGCAGAAGGAGAAGGAGAAGGAGAAGCAGAAGCAGAAGCAGAAGGAGGAGAAGGAGAAGAAGAAGAAGAAACCACCAACCTAGAATTTTGTATCTAGTAAAATTATCCTCCAGTGAAGAGAAATACATTTGTCAGACATTCTCTCACAAAGGAAAATTGAAGGAATTTGTTACCAGCAGACTTTCGTTGCAAGGCAAACTTGCCTTGTAAGAAATGTTAAAAAAAAATTATTTAGAGAGAAGGAAAATGATATAAATCAGAAACTTGATACACATAAAGAAAGGAAGAATATTTGAGAAGGAATAAACCAAGGTAAAATAAAACATTTTATTTTTTCTCATTCTTAACTTACCTAATAAATAATAGTCCAGCATAATAATGGCAATAACATATTAGATAATTATAGCTTATGGATAGGTGAAATAAATGACAGCATTGTAAAAGGGACAGGAGGGAGCAATTGGGAATACTATATTATAAGTTACCTGCATGACCCCTGAAGTGGTATAGTGTTGTTTGAATAGATTTAGATCAGTCGTAAATGTATATTGCAAACTCTAGGGCAACCACTAGAAGAATTTTTAAAGGAAACATAAATATGCTGTTTCAGGTTGTCAAAGAGCTGTCAATGCAAAGTACCAGAAATCTGTTGGCTTTCATAATGGGGATTTATTTGGGATAAAAGATCACAGTTCCAAGGCCATGAAAAGTCTAACTCAAGAAACTACAAGATTTGCTTTTTAACCAAAGTCAGCTGCCACATGTTGAAGCAAGATGGCAGGTAATCTCTGCCTGGCCTCTGTCTTCCCCTCTGGGCTTCCTCTCTCATGCTCAGCTGTTCCACTTTCTTCCCGATTTAAACTGCAAGCTGGCATAAAGCTTGTCTCTTTCTGGTCCTCCTATATCAGTCTTGGCTGTTCCACTCTCATCCCAAGTTCAATTGTAAGCTATCAGGCATACAGCAGGGCTCATCTCCTCTTGAGCTGCTCCGTGGGCCCAGCCTCTTGAGGGCTTTGTGTTTAAGCAATCCTCTCTCTCACAATGCAAAATCCAACAAGACAGTTTCCTTTTTCCCTCCCTGTATCTTTCTGAATATCTATTTGTATCAGACTGAGCAAGGGGGCTGAGACTCAAACTTAGTCATGCCTTGCCAACAGGGTCCAATCAAAAGCCCTAAAACAATCTCATCAAGTAATCTAATCAATGGCCTGCCCCTCAACTGAATTCAGTGAAATCAAAGGTATCACACACAGAGGAATAGATTAGTTTACAAACATAATCTTTCTCTTTGGGGATTCATAAAATAATCTTAAATTGCTACATATGCTAAGAGAAGAGAGAGAGTGGAATAATATAAAATACACAATTAAAGCCACAAATGGAAGACAAGAAGTAACAAGGGCAAAAATAGAAAACATTTACAAGGATGGTAATTATTAACCCAACTATATAATTATATAAATAATCACTTAAATGTGAATGGCCTAAATATAACAATTAAATGACAGAGACTGTGAGAATATATACAAAAAATAAGACCCAACAATGTGTTGTCTACAAGAAACCTACTTTAAATATAAAGGCACAGATAGAATAACAGAAAAGGGATGGAGCAAGATATATCTTATTAACTCAAACTAAAAGAAAGCTAGAGTAGACATATTAATTTCAGACAAAGCAGATTCTGAATAAAGAAAATCCTCAGGGATAAAGAAGAGCTTTACATAATGATAAAAGGGTCAATTCTCCAAGAAGACATAATAATTATGAATGTGCATATGCCTAAATACAGAATATCCAAAGAATGAAGCAAAAATTCATAAAACTGGGTGACCATTCTCCACTGGTGGCACAAGTTGCCTTGGGAGCTTCCGAGGAATTCCCAAGGAATTGGAAGCTCCACTTCCCAAAAACAGGGAAGGAAGAGATGATTGGGCACCAACTTTAGCTAAAGATTAGTAAATTTGGCGGGCTAAAGTATAATCCTAAGAACAGCTAAAGTTTGAACCTTTACAAGTCAGAAAGAGACCAGTAGCCACCATTTTAACTCTACCCCTAGCACAAGGGGAAGCGGGACAGACTGAAAATCACAGCGTTGGTAGAGACTGGCTTCATTCCATCCAGATCGTATTGCAGGTCTAGCCTGAGCCCCAGCCTCACCTCCGGCAGGGAGGAAGCTGGGGGGACCTGCACCAGCCTCTCTGGGAAATTACAGGCCACACTGGAGAGGTCAGTGATCATCTCTGGCGGCACAAGCCACCTCAGAAGCTATTCCATGGCTGGAATTGGAAGCTCCATTTCCCGAAAACAGGGGAGGAAGAGAAGGTTGGCAACCGACTTTAGCTAATGATTAGTCAACTTGGCTGGCTAAAGTATGACCCTAAGAACAGCTAAAGTTTGAATCTGTCCAAGTCAGAAAGAGGCTGGTAGCAGCCATTTTGACTCTCCGCCCCCAGTATGAGGGGAAGCCAGGCTGACTGAAAATCACAGTAAATGTAAGGACCGGCTTCTTTCACCCAGATCGGTCTGCAGCCCTAGCCTAGGCTTCAGCCACATATCTAGCAGGGAGGAAGCTGGCAGACCCTGCACCAGCCTCCCCAGGTAATTGCAGGGATATTTGGAAGGCACAGACTGAATAGTCAGAAGTCAACTAGGGCAACTGTGGTCATTTTGGACCAGCAAGACACAGATTGCTGCCCACACCTGCAGCTCCATCCCCACCCTAGGCAGGGGAGAAAGGTGCTTGAAGCTTCATCAGTCTCTCTGGGCAACTACAGTCTAGGCCTGCAAGACTTGGATTATTACACACAGCTGTGGCTCTGTCCCTACCCCTGGCAAAGGAGAAAGTTGGGAGAAACTTCCTTGGTCCATGGGGCAATGAATGTACCTCCACAGCTTACAGCACCAACTATATCTGTGGCTCCTACCAGCAAGGGAGAAAGGGCAAGAAAGCCCTAAACTAAAGAGAGAAACTGCACCCAGAATAAATACATCTAGTAAGCCAGATGCCAAGACACCAACAAAAAATTACAATCTACACCAAGAAACAGGAAGATATGGCCCAGTTAAAGGAACAAGATACGCCTCCGGATGACATAAAGGTGTTGAGACAACTAATCATAGATGTTCAAACAAATGTCCTTAATAAATTCATTGAGATGGCTAAAGAGATTAAGGATATTAAGAAGACATTGGATGAGCACAAAGAAGAATTTGAAAACATACATGGAAAAATAGCAGATTGTATGGGAATGAAAGGTGCAATAAATGAAATTGAAAATACACTGGAATCATATAATAGCAGATTTGAGGAGGCAAAAGAAAGGATTGGTAAGCTTGAAGAAATGGTCTCTGAAAGCAAACATACAAAAGAACAGCTGGAGAAAAGAATGGAAAAAATGGAACAAGGTCTCAGGGAACTAAACAACAGCAAGAGACATGCAAACATACATGTCATGGGTGTCTCAGAAGGAGAAGAGAAGGGGAAAGGGGAAGAAGGCATATTTGAAGAAATACTGGTAGAAAATTTCCCAACTCTATTGAAGGACATGGATATACATGTCCAAGAAGCACAACATACTCCTATCTGAATAAATTCGAATAGACCAACTCCGAGACACAAACTAATCAGAATGTCAAGTGCCAAAAACAAAGAAAGAATTCTGAGAGCAGCAAGAGAAAAGCAATGCATAACATATAAAGGATACCCAATAAGATTAAGTGCCAATTTGTCATCAGAAACCATGGAGGCAAGAAGACAGTGGTATGATATATTTAAGATACTGCAAGAGAAAAACTTCCAGCCAAGAATCTTATATCTGGCAAGATAGTCTTTCAAAAATGAGGGTGAGTTTAGAATATTCACAGATAAACAGAAACTGAGAGAGTTTGTAATCAAGAGACCAGCCTTGCAGGAAATACTAAAGGGTGTGCCACAGCCTGAAAAGAGAAAACAGGAGAGAGAGTCTTGGAAGAGAGTTTAGAGATGAAGATTATATCAGTAAATAACTAAAAGTGTCAAAAGAGTGGTAAAAATAAAATATGACAGATAAAACCCAAATATTTAGGAATAAACATAACCAACGATGTAAAGCACTTGTATTCAGAAAACTGCAACTCAATGTTAAAAGAAATAAAATAAAGACCTAAATAATTGGAAGAACATTCCATGCTCACTGCCTGGAAGACTAAATATCATAAGATGTCAATTCTTACTCAAATTGATATACAGATTCAATGCAATCCGATAAAAATTCCACCACCATTTTTTAAATAAGTGGAAAACATAATTATCAAATTTATTTGGAAGGGTAAGGGTTCCTGAATAGCCAGAAACACCTTAAAAAAGAAAAGCAAAGTTGGAGGACTCTCACTTCTGGACTTTAAATCTTATTGCCTAGCTACCGTGGTAAAAACAGCATGATACTGGCATAAAGACAGACACATAGAACAATGGAACCAAATTGATGGTTCAGAAACAGACCCTCACATCTATGGTCAAGTGATTTTTTACAAGCCTGTCAAATCCACCCAGCTCAGGCAGAACAAATGGTGCTGGGAGAACTGAGTATCCATAGCCAAAAGAAGGAAAGAGGACCCCTATTTCATACCTTATACAACAATTAACTCAAAATGGAACAAATACCTAAATATAAAAGCAAGAACAATAAAACTTCTAGAAGAAAATGTAGGAAAATATCTTCAAGACCTGGTAGTATGTGGTGGATTCTTAAAGGAGATAAGAGAAGGATTGAGACGGCTACTGATGTTTAATGTATGTAGAAGCTTTAAGTAACTTTACTGTAAAAGTGTGGAAATGTATAGAGGTGATGGTAGGACATTATAGTGAGTAACAGCTGGTTTATAAATGGGAATGTGGCTGAAAAGGGTAGTCTATAGGGATGTAAATGCCAGTTGGCAAAAAGCTAGAGAATAATCTAGGGACTGAATAACACAGTAAACCCAGAGGTGAATGAGAATTGTGTTTGATGGTATAAATGCAAGAGTGTCCTTGTGAGCTAGAGCAGATGTACATCACTATTGCAGAGTGGTGGGAATGTGGAGAAGCATGGGAAAAATACAACTGGAGTGGCCTATGGAGTGTGGTTAAGAGTGATAATGTAATATTCTTGCATCTATGCCAAAGATGTGCTGTGTTGATAATGGGGAAGTATGGAAAAAGTGTGCCAAATGTACACTATGGACCTGTTAATAATCTGATGATATTATCTCATAATCTGTAGCAAATATTCCACCATTTTGTGGTGTGCTGATAGAGGGGTATTGTATGGGAATTCTGCACATGTGCATGATTGCTTTGTAAGTTTACAACTTCTGTCATAAAAATATATTTAAAAGATAATAATAAGGTAGGTTGGGGGAAAATACACCAAATGTAAGATAAGGACTATAGTTAGCAGTAAGATTTTGATGATATTCTTTCATAATTTGTAACAAATGTCTCACAACGTAAGGTGTTGATGGTAGGTTGATGTATGGGACCCCTGTATGATGTTGTGCATGTTTGAGTTACAAGTTCACAACTTTTACTATGTACTTATTCCTTATGTATGTTCACATATAAATGATATAAAAATAATAATTATAATAATTGGTTGGGTTGGGGAAAAATACACCAAATGTAAGATATTTTGGTTAGTAGCAATAGTTTGAGGATACTCTTTAATCATTAGTTAAAAATGTTTCACAATAATGCAAGGTATTGGTGGTAGAGTGAAGTATGAGACCCCTGTATGATATTATGTATGTTTGTTTTTTAAGTTCACAACTATTACTATACACTTATTGTTTATATATGTTTATGTATGAGTGATATATTTTAACAAATGAAAAAAATTTTAAAAAATTCATAGAACTGCAAGGAGAATAGTTCCATTATTATAGTTGGAGACTTCAACACCCCTCTGTCAGTAATTGACAGTTACAGTAGGCAGAAAATCAGTAAGAATATAGTTGAACTGAACAGCACCATCAATCAACTGGGTCTAATCGACATTTATAGAACACTTTATCCAACAACAGCAAAACAAATGCTATTCTTAAGATCACATGGATCATTCACAAGATAGAGCATATCCTGGACCATAAAATACACCTAAACAAATGTAAAAGAATGGAAATCATTCAAAGAATGCTTTCAGACCACAATGGAATTAAACTAGAAATGAATAGCAGACAGGTGGCTGGAAAACTTCCAAATATTTGAAGATTAAACAACACATTTGTAAATAATACATGTGTTTATGAAGAAGTCTCAAAACAAATTAAATATTTTGAACTAAATGGAAATGGAAATACAACTTATCAAAATTTTTGAGATTCAACAAAAGTAAGGCTTAAAGGGAAATATATAGCATTGAATGCATATATTAGAAGAGATGAAAGATCTGCAATCACTAATCCTTAAACTTTACTTAAACCTTAGGAAACTAGAAAATGAAGTACAAATTAAATCCAAAGTAAGCCAAAGAAAAGAATAAAAATTGAGCATAAATCAATGAAATAAAAACAACAACAGCAAGATATTATGGAGAAGAGCAATGAAATCAAAAGCAATGTAACCAAATGTAATAAAATTGACAAATCTCTAGCCAGACTAACTAGGAAAGAAAAGAAAGAGGACACAAATTACTATTATCATAAATGAAAGAGGGAGCATCACAAATGATCCCATTAAAAGTATAATAAGGACATTTAAAGGTTAATAAAGAAATATTATGAACAACTCTATGCCCTCAGATATGAAACTGTAGATGAAATGAGCCAATTCTTTGAAAGACATAATTTGCCAAAACTCACACAGGAGAAAGAGATCATCTGAATCATTCCATATGTTTTAAAGAAATTGAATCAATAATAATCTTCTAAAACACCAGGCCCAGATGGTTTCACTGGTGAATTCTACCAGACATTTAAAGAAGAAATCACACTATTTCTTTACAATATTTTCCAGGAAATAGAAGCTGAAAGAGAACATTTCCTAACTCATTCTATGAGGCCAGCATTTCCATAATATCAAAACAAGACCTTATTAGGAAGGAAAATGACAGACAAATGTCTCTCATGAACATAAATACAAAAATTCTCAACAAAATAAAAAAGGAATTATACACTGTGACTAAGTGGGATTTATTCCAGGTACACAATGCTGATTCAATATTAAAATTTTTTCTTATTTAAAAAGGATAGAAGAAAATTGCATGAGCATATTGATAGATGCAGAAGCAGCATTTGTCAGAATCCAACACCCATTCAACAAAGAAACTATCGGCAAATGAGGAATAGGGGATAATGTTCTCAATTTGGTAAAGAACATCTGCAAAATCCTCCAGATAAGGTCATACTTAATGATGAGTGTTATTGATTGAATCAAGCCCTCACAAAAATATTTCATCCCAACCTCCAGTCCTGTGGATATGAACTCATTTGTAAATAGTATCTTCAAAGATCCTATTAAGATGAGGCCAAACTAAATGATAGTGAGCCTTAATTCTGTATGACTAGAGTCCTCATAGGCAGTAGGAGTGAGGAGGAGACGGGAGTCATTTGAAGGAGACAGAGATTGAGCTATGGATTGCCAGTGGCACTGCTAGAATGCTACACATTTCTGAGAAATCATGGCCTGCCAATACCTTGATTTTGTACTTCTAACCTCCAAACTGTGAGAAAGTAAATTCCTGTTGTTTAAGCCAATCCATCTGTGGTATTTGTTATAATAGCCATGACAAATTAAGACAGTGAGAAACTAGATGCTTTCCCTCTAAGATTGAGAACAAAACCAGGATGTTCCCTCTCACCACTACTATTCAACATTGTACTGGAAGTTCAGGCTAATGCAACAAGACAAGAAAAAGAAATAAAAGTCTACAGATTGTAAGGGAAGAAATGAAATTGTCATTGTTCACAGCTAATACGATTACCTAGGTAGAAAATCCCAAATAACCAACAACAACAACAACAACAACAGCAAAACTCCTGGAACTAAGAAGCAATTATAGCAAGGTTGCAGGATACAGAGATAATATAAAAGTCAATTGCTTTCCCATGTACCAGCAATGAGCAATTAGAATTTAAAATACAAAACACCATTTATATTAGCACCCCCAAAATACTTAGATTTAAATCTAACAAAATATGCACAAGACCTCTATGAGAACAACTACAAAGCTTTGATGAAAGAAATCAAGTAAATGGAAATATAATCCATGTTCATGGATAGGAATACTTATTAAGATGTCAGTCCTCCCAAATTGATTTATAGATTCAATGAAATTGAAGTTAAAATACCAGCAAGTTATTCTGATATAACTGACAAACTGATTCTAAAGTTTATATGGAAAAGCAAAAGACCAAGAATAACCAACATGTTAATGAAGAAGAACAAACTCAGAGGGCTATCATTACCTGACTGACTTCAAAACTTGCTAGAAAACTACAACTATCAAGACATTGTCGTACTGGT
>JAQZBX010035155.1:0-24698 GCA_029593785.1 Cabassous unicinctus
CCCCTTGCTGCTTGTGCTGCTGTGTCCATTCGCTGCATGTCTTCTCTGTGTCTGCTTATCTCCCCCTTGCTGTGAGGTCTTGCCGCATCAGCCCACAACGCCGTGCGAGCCGGCCCGCCCTCACAAGGAGGTGCCTGGAAGCGAACCCGGGGCCTCTCATATGGTAAACGAGTGCGCTATCCATTGCGCCACACCCGCTTCCTGCCGTGAGGTTGCTGCATCAGCCCACCGCACCGCTCAGGCCGGCGTGCCCTCACAAGGAGGCCTTGGGACGCGAACCCGGGCCTCCCATATGGTAAACGGGGGCTCCATCCACTGAGCCACACCCGCTTCCCAATTGTGGTCTTTTCTAAACAGTCCCTGAGACTATTGCAATAGTGGCCGGTGCCCCTGGCTCCAAGGGAGTCCCCCTCATCCCATCCCTCCTCTGCACTATGCTTGCTAGAGAGATCTTAGAGTACAGGTTGAAGCATGCCACTCTCATGCTCAAAAACCTTTGATGGCTCACCATTGACAGCAGAATAAAGTCCCAACATTGCCTGGCATTTGCAGTCTGCCCCGATCTGGTGCCAACTTAAGCCTGCGAGCCTGGTCCCCCTCTATGTATTTCACACCCCTTCAACTCCAGCCACATCTGATGACTTGTCCTACCCCAGACCTGCCATGCACCTTGGTTCACAGACAAACTTGTTCCTGGCACTTACGGTGTTGTGGGAGAGAAGGATTTTATCACACCACAACTAAAAATATCTTTACGAACTGCGATAAGTGCAAGGTGTCACCGTAAAGGAGCTCAAGAAGTTCTAATGGGGTGGGGACAGACTTTGGGGACTCAGAGAAAGCTTCTAGGCAGAAGAGTCACTTCAGAGAACAGGATACAAGCTAGCTTTCGGATGCTTGGAAAGACCATCATCTTTGATCTCTCATCAGAAGAAATCCCCCTGTCTGCACACCCAGATTTCTTGGTATATCTGACCTAACCTGTATTTCATTCTGTCTTGAACTGGAATTTTGTCTCAAGGGTCATAGTCCCTAGACTGTTAGCAACTGAGGCCAGGGAGTGTTTTTCATATAGGCTTAGAGCACCATTATCCAGCACACAGTAGGCCTTTAATAAATGTGTTTTTATTTTTGAGGTGAGGTTGTGATGCATTGAATGTACCTGGAAGTTGACCTTAACACAGGAGACATTCTCCGAGAAGGATTTCAGTGAGATTTGGCACAGAGGCAGAGGGTCAGACGAAGTGCTCTCTTAGTCCTCCCCTCTATCCCGTCTGCCTAGATGACCCCACTTGCACCTTCCAAGATGCCTCAAGGAATGCTCTGAGTTCTGGCCTAGGAATGAGTATTTCAAGTGGCCCAGAACCCCCAAGCCCCAGAGGATCCATATTTGGATAGAGGGGTTATAGGGAATGGTGAGGAGGGGGCTCTCTTTCCTGCTGGGAGACTGAGTGCTTGCATCGGAAGCTATGGGTGCATCAGCTCCAAATCTGGGCTTCCTATACCATCCTCCAGGTGACCCCAACCATCCAGGAGCTCCGCCCTCCACTCCCACTGCAGGCTGTTGGGGGGCCTGACTGCAGGCCTGGGGGAGCCATTGGTCGAGCCCCCAGGAGTGGCCCCACCACTAAATGCAGGTAGTCCCTACCCCCAACCCCAGCTCCCTGGGGCCAGAGCCCGGAGGGAAACAAGGGGTTAGTCTGCCTGCTTTGAAGAGAGAAGGGAAGAGGAGGTTTATTTGGAATGACCCTGATCCTGAGGCTGCCTCTTCAAGCATACTGTACTGCCACCCCCACCCCTTGCCCACACTCCCCTTCTAGCCATTTCCAGAACAGGGGACAACAGGCAGTTTCCCAGGGTTTCCAGTTCTCCTCAGCTTCCCCTCTGACTTTTCCATTGGTGGAGAATTTTGGATGTGAGCAAGAGGTGGAATTGAGACTGTTGGGCCCATGAAGGCACCAGACTGACCCGTCAAATCCCCATCCAGCCCCCCTTGGCATGTTCTCTGGGTATACTCCCTCTTCCAGAATCTTCCCTGTCTGATGATGAGGGCCCAGCCCCTGCCACAGGGGGCCTCAAGCCCTGGCCTCAGGGAGCCTCCTGGTCTGAGGGCAGAGGCCCTGCTCCTACTCTGAGGATGTTCCCAGGCTGCTGAGCCACACAGGATGAAACCAGGATGTCATCGCTCAGCCCCTCCACGCGGGCCAGAAGCTAAGGTGCCCCAGCGGGCTGTTTCTTTCCTTGGGGGAGCTGTGTCTGATAGTCTCACTGTACTCTCTCTTGCTGCAGAGGCCAGATAAGCGGCCGTGCTGGTGGTACAGGTAGCATCCAGCAGGTGGGGAGCACAGGGGAGGAGGAATGTGCCTGGGGCCTGGGCAGGATGCCACCAAGACAGTCCCAGCAACCCCACTCCCTCCCGGTGACCTGCTCACCCCAGCCCTTGCCCACCACATCCTAGTCTCTATGCAAGGGTCACAGCCAGGTCCCAGGAGAAGACCTGGTCTCCAGACTCAAGGGACATCTTGTGGGGCATTAGTCATTGCAGAAGCTGCCATTTTGTAAGTGCTCATCCTGGGCTGGCTTACTTACCCCAGGCCTGCCAGTGACCCTGAAAAGGCAAGGCCTGTCCTCCTCCCTTCACCGTTCCTGAAGCTGAGGGAACAGGTGGCTGATGGTGGCTGCCTAGGGCCCCTGACCTCAGCAGGGAGCCTGTCCCCATTGCTGTGGGCCCCTGGCAAGCACCCCCAAGTCCCTCATGTGCCACGGGGTTCTCTCCTTGGAAATGCCTCCAGAACATGGGCAGGGGCTCAGACCACTGCCTGACTCCAGACTCTCTCCTGCCTCCCCCCTTGTCTCCTCCCTCCCCACTGGCTTCCCTCCCAAACACTCAGCCATTCATTCCCCAGACCACCTACAAACCACCCATTTGCCCAGACCACACAGCTCCTCTGCCCAGCTCAGCTCCTGAGGGTAATGGCTGCCCCACCCCCATTCTTCCCATCCCTCCAGGACCCACCCCCAAACCTAATTACCACCTTGGCACCTCTGATGGGGGGGGCCACTGACCTCTGTTTGTGCTTGGAAATCTCTTGGGCATAGGGAGGGCTGTTTTCCTCTGGACATCAAGGGGCAGGAGCAAATTAGAGACCCTCAGCTGAGCTCCCCTCCGGTCCATCCCCCCTACCCCCATCCAGTCTCTGGGCCCAGGCTGCTGCGGGGGTGGAGGCAGGAAGACAAGACAGCAGAGACCCCAGCTGCTTGCTCCTCCATCCTCCCGGACACAGTGAGGGGATCGGTGAAGGGTAGACCCAGACCACACCCTCCAGGTACAGGGTCAGGAGGACTCCCCAGAAAGAGCACTGGACTAGGAGTCAGGAGACCGGGGGTTAGGTCTGCTGCCCCCCATTTGGGCCTCCATTTCCTAGTGTGTAAAAGGAGAGAGCTGACCTCTGTCATCTCTAAGGGCTCTCCAGGCTTGGGGACTTGAACCCTAGGGAGGTGACTGAGAGGTGCCGACTGAGCACCTCTGCTCTAGCGGAGGGACCCCTGAGCAAAGCAGCAATGAGCACTGAAGGGGATGGAGGAGGCTGCTGGAGGAGGGCAGGTGGTCAGGGCCGGGTCAGGCCTCATGCCTGGCAGCACTACGTGGGAAGGGGGATTGGGCCCTGCGGCAGGTAAGGAGCTGCAGGGACTGAGAAATCCCTCACAGGCTTCTGGAGCTGCTGGGCTCTGCTTTCTGGGGTCAGCAAAGTGGTGGTGCGGGAGGGGCCACGGTCCACACTGCCCTCCCCTGAAGTGGCTTGTGATCCTGGAGGGGGCCCTCTGCCTTTCCAAGGCTACACCCCTCTGCTGCAATGTCTGTACTGACCCAAGTCCCAGTGGCTACTCAATGAGGGCAGAGGCCTGCATGGGGCCCAGCTCAGAGGAGGTGCCCAATAAACATGGAATGAGTGAATGAATGAGTGAGTGAATGAATGAATGAGGGACATCTGGGGAAGAGAGAGGCAAACCCCTGTGGGTGAGCTGTCCCTGTGGCTCCAAGGGCTGGGACTGGAAAGGAGAGAGGGGAGCAGTGGGGCAGGGGAGTGGGTGTCAGTGGGTTCAGCCTCACCAGTCAGGGCTGAGCCAGGCCTGAGGCCCTCAGGGCCAGGGCCACCAGGGCCGGGCCAGGGCGGATGAGGTGGTCTCCGTGGGGTCCCTCTTAGGATCCCTCCTTCCCCCATAATTACTTCTGATTAGCTTCACCACAACAGCCAGGCTGGGCTGGAAGGAGAGGGGTGTTTGGGATGTGGGGGACGGGGCAAGGTGGAGGAGAGCACTCAGGACAAGTGAGGGCTCCCAGCTGAGCACATCCCCTCCCCCCTCTGGAAAATTCCAAAGCAGCCCCATCAACACAGCCCCCAGAGTGGCAGTGACCCAGGAAAATCAGGCTCTTTAGACAATTCTTCCAGGTATAGTAACTCGAAATGTCCCCTCCAAAGTTCCTGGGAGGGAGAGTGGGCAGGAACAGCTTCTAGGCAGAGAGGAGAGGGAACAGAATAAGCACTTCAGGCCAGAAGGGAGCGTGGGCGGTCATGTCCACCATGACAGCTTGAGGCCCCTCGCTAGCAGCTCAGAAAGTTCTCCCTGGTGTCTAGCTGCCGTTTTTGCCTGGTCTGTGCTAAGCTGAGGAATTTGCAGATGATTCAGCTGGGTCCACCTGCCCTCACCTACCCGCTTCTTGAGACAATCCATGCCAGGACCTTATCTGGAATCCAAGAGGCTGGGGTCCCCTTCGGGGCCGGACCCTCCTCCCCCTTCCTCAACAGACCAAGCAGGAGTGGCAGCCCCACTCACTCACATTCCCTTGACTCACCCCTCCTCTCCTGACTGTGGGGGTGGAGAGCTGGGAGGAGATTGCTTCTTCCCATCCTGGGAGAGACTAGTATTATGTACTTAATAGTCCTATCAACTCACAGTTTTGGGGGAAAACTTACTCTAGTCCTGGGTGCCATGATTTACAAACATTGTTTCACTGATGGCTATCTTTTAGGGAAACTCCAGCCCCTGCCATCAGGGATCTCCCCAGTCTGATGAGAGAGGCATGCCTCAATTCCTTCCCTCACAATCCCCTAGGAGGAGGAGGAGAAGCAATGCTTGCCCTCAGGGAGCCTCCAGTTTTGGCAAGGGAGACAAAACCTAAACAGCATGGACACTTTCTCCTGATCCGGTCTCCTCCCCATTTCGCCCCTCCCCAAAAGGGAGCTGGGCCTTGGAGTGGGAGGGATCTCAGAGGCAGCCGCGGTTTGGGGAAGGCCTGCAGGCTTCCTGGAGGAGCGGCTCCTTGGTGGCGGCGGGCTGCCTGGAGGCGGCGGTGGCGGGGGCAGGGCCGGGCGCGCGGAGGAGGCCGTCGGGGCGGCGCTCCCACGGCCCGGACGCAGCAGTCTGGGCGCCGTCTCCGGTCTCTAGGCCTGCGGTCGGGGCACCGCGGGGCCGCGTTTGAGCCGGTCAGCTCCCCGCGGAAATTACAGGGGCGCTCGGCGCTGCGGTTGCGCCCCCCGGGGCAGCGCCCGCTGGTTGGAGGCATTTAAATTGAAAGCAGCTTTGGGGAGAGGGGGCGGGCGCGGGCCGCCAAGCACAGGGGAGGGGGCGACCGGGCACAGCGACCCCATTGTCTGCGCCCGCCGAGGGGCGGAACCTTGCGGTGAGCGCGGCGCGGCGCCCCCTCCCCGTGCTCCGACCCAGCTCTGCTCCCAACCCTGTTCCCACGCTGCCCCGGATCGGCCGCGGCTCCTCGCCCCTTCTCCACCTGGCCCTCTCCTTCCCCACCCGGGCAGGCAAACCGGTAGCGTACGCGCGCACACACGCGCGCACACTTCTTCGAGGAGGCCCTCCCTAAGATAGGAACAGACTGGGCGTCCCTGGGTCCTGGACGGCCAGGAGACCTGGGTTGAGTCCTCTGACAGTCTCTGGGACCTTGGGCGAGTCCCCTCCGCTCTCTGGGCCCCGCCTCCTCCTCTCTGCCCACCTCTCTCAATGCATCATTTTAAAGATGATTTGAACTAATGTATGGGAAAGTATTCTGAAAACTGTAAAATGCTGTAAAATCTAAGAATAATAAGTAAGAATAACTCCCTCCCCCTGCTACTCTGTTCTTGCTTTGCGGGTTCATTTGCACACAGGTGTGCTCGAGCTGGAAATCTAGCACGCTGGCGGTGGAGTGGGGGAGGAGTTAAGCTGCCAACATTGTGGAGGTGGGGAAACCCTAGTGGGCTTCCAGGAGGAGGGGAATGTGGAGCAGGGCTGGGAGGAGTGAAGGGCAGCAGTTTTGGGGAGTGGAGAGATATGTCTAGGCCTCTGCAGGGTGTGTGGGGGAGGGGGATAGGGAAGAGGGAAGGTTTTTGTAAAATGAACAGATACTGCCTGGGGGCTGCAGCCCTAGGGCAAGGCTAGAGAAATGGCCTGTCTCCCAGAGAGGCAGACTGGTGGCAGGTCCTGGTGCAGCTTCTGGGTGGTGGGTGGGGTCTATGCCTATTGCCCCTAGGGAGTGTGGGGTGCTCTCCTAGGCCCCTTCTAGGTTCTTTATCTAAGAGCTTTGGGCACCCAGAGCTGGTCCCTGGGCTCTGGGCACCAGGTGCAGGGAGCTTGGCTTTGTTGTTGCCTTTGCTTCTAGCAGCAGCGGCAGAAGGTTGTTTGCCAGGCCAAGTGCCCAGGGAATGCCCACTTGCTCCACACCAAAGCCATGTGTTTCTGCTTTACTACTTGCCAGGAGGTCCGTGATGGGCAGCCAGGTGGGGCAAAGCCCAGGGTGCCAGAAACATACAGACTTGGTGGCAAGAAAGAGAGCTGAGCCTGGCCAGAGGGAAGAAGTATCTGGGTACACGTTCCAGAAATGGAGACAGATATCAGCCATGGAAAGGAGAGAAAGAAGAGGGGAGGGTGCCCCAGGAAGAGAAACGGCCTGGCAGGGCCTTGGAAGTCAGGCACTGTCAGGAAGGGCAGAGGAGAGACTCCCCAGGACTAGGGTGTGAGGCCTAGGGGTGAAGAAAGGCAGAAGGGGCTGGGCAGACATTGCTACCAGACAGGGGCTGTTAGAGGGAATTCCTAGTCCTCTCCCCCTCTCCAGCCACCCTTTCTCCAGAGCCCAGAGCCTCTCAAAGGTTTGCAACAGAGAAGGCTTTGATCTGGTAATTGAGATGAGATCTACAAGCTTCAGGGAGCAGTTGGGGGGCTTGGCCCAGGGGCTCTGCCTGTCCACTCTCACCTCCTTTTCTGGCCCCAGCCCAGGAAAGGGTCTTCCAGCCTGTAGCTGATGAACCCACCCACTCAGGCTAGCTCACTCACCCCCGTGGCATGTCCTGTGCTCATGCCAGCTGGGCATGGGACAGTGCTGCTGTGGGAAAAATCCCAGGGAACTCCATCAAGAGGTGGTTACTGGGAAGCAGGAGTGGCTCAGTCGATAGAGCCCCCGTTTACCATATGGGAGGCCCCGGGTTCGCTTCCCCGGGGCCTCCTTGTGAGGGCAGGCCGGCCCGCGAGGCGCAAGGGGCTGATGCAGCGGGACCTCACAGCAAGGGGGAGATAAGCAGACACGGAGAAGACACACAGCGAATGGACACAGCAAGCACAAGCAGCAAGGGGGGGATAAATAAATAAATAAATAAATAAAACTTTAAAAAAAAAAGAGGTGGTTACTTCCCAGAGTGGACGGACTGGTTAGGGCTGAGCTACCCCTGTCCAGAGAGCTGGGCAGGCTCAAGGAACCTCCCTGACCACCAGGCACATGACCCAGGCTACAACCCCTCTCTCCAGGGGGGCAGAGGCCCAGGCTGGGGGTGGGGAAGGCACGATGGATGGTAAATACCCTGTCCATGTTGCTGGAAGAATCCTGGGGAAATAATCCTCATGTAGATCATACCCTTTCCTTTGGAAGCTCTCCAGGCACTTAGCCTGACTGACTTCTCCTTCCTTGGCCTTCTCCATGAGAGCCTGGTGTGTGTGGGGTAACTCATTCCATTTTATTGGGGGTGGATAAACTGAGGCCCAGAGAGCCTAGAGGCTTCCCGTCACATGCTGACATAGTGGCCAAATACAACAGCACTCCTCCATTCCCCATCCAGGCCAGGGGTTCCACAAGCACTTTGAGGGTGCCTTTCTCACCCCTCTCACCCCCCATTCTCCTGGGCCCCCGTTTCCACACCACCACCTCCTCAGGGCCCAGCCTGCCTTCTGCACATGCAGCACATCCCTCTGACCACAAACGAGTCTTTCCTAAGCCCCCTCATGCAGGAAGCCCCCGGGTTGCTCAGGGATGGGCAAGGGGGTGCCAGACCATACCCAGGCCTTGGCCGCCAGTCCCCTGGGTGGACCAGGCCTGAAAGAGGCAGTGTCCTGTTCTGTCCTTGCCCACCCTGCCTAGCCCTGGGATCCCGGGAGCCGGAGCTTTGAGCAGTGGGAGAGGGTGCTGAGACTTCGGCCGTGTCCCCTCAGGTGTCTCCAGGCCCTGACCCCAGAGGATGGACTGAGCATGGGGTTGGGGGTGACTCTCCTGGTGCATACAGCCACGGAGGGCCCAGGGAGAAGTTTGGTAGAGGGGGGCGGGGCTGGGCTGGGATAGGAAGAGGCTTTCTTTGTCCACCTGGGTCATCCCTGTCATCAGAATGCCCACGGGAGGTACAGTATTCAGCGACGGTCACAGAGGAGTCCTTGCCCTTTGAAACTCAGGTCTGATGCCCCTAAAAAGAGCAGGCTGGAGGAGCGGGACCCAGAAGGCCCAGATGATCTCCCAGGCTCCCTCTGGAGCTAAGACTCTGTAGTCCTATGAGTCTTAGAATCTAAGAGCCCAAGACATGATCCTGAGATATTAGAATTGTAATCATCATCATCATCATCATCATAGTGTCAGGCACTGTTGCAAAACTTTACATGCACGAACTCACTTACTCCTCAACAATGAGGGAACTGAGGCACGGACAGTTGGTTAGCTTGTCCTCTGTCTGACTTCAGACCCTACCCCTGCTATTAGTAGAACCATGACTCGGTATATCCCCAAATCAAAGACTATGGCCTGACCTGGAGCAGCTCAGCACCTGTGGTGGGGCAGCTGCAGGTAGAAGGTTTGGATCCTGGCAGGGGAGGGCTGAAGATGGCAGTTATCTGTCCTCTGCTGGTCCTGGAGAGCTTCCTGGAGGAGGAGGATGGGCAAGAGGAGGAGGCAGAGGAGGGGAAGAGGGTATTTCAAGGTGGTTAGGAGGTGGCCTTTCCCAGACTGCCAGGTGGGTAGTTGGGAGGGAAATGGCACTGTTTAGGAATAGAAGCCTGGAAGGAATCCAGAGGGGGAGGGAGGCAGAGGGGAGTCTGGTCTGGCTGATTCCCCTCCTCCAGCAGCCCCTGGGCCCAGTGGCTGAGGACTCAGACCCTGAAGGGCAAATAGGGCTTGTGCCTCGAGGCCCTCAGTAAAAGCCTCCTGTCCCAGCCCCTCCCCCAGCTGCTCATCCCTCTGTCCCAGGCTGGAGGCCACTTTCAGCCACTCTCAAGCAGAATCCCTGGGGAAGGACCTCAGCTCTCCCCCAGGGCTGATTAGCAGGAAACAGCTGGAGGCGAACATCTGCTCTTCTCCTGCCAGTCCCTGTTCCCCCAAAGGGATGGAGCCTGCAGACATCCCCCCTCTCCACTAAGGAGACAGGCTGCCTTCGCAGGCATCCAAGGAGATGGACAGAGAGAAGAGAGAAAACAATGGAGGACCAGCCTTTGGGCAGGTGGGAACACCGTCATTTTGCAGAGGGGGAAACTGTGGCACAGGCAGGGGCAAGTACTTGCCCGAAGCCCATTGGGAGAAAAGGCTGTGAGCGCCAGTTGGTCTGGCTCTGAACCCAGCTCTTTCCTGGCTTCAGGGTGCTAGGGCTCTGTGCTCAGGGGGTACGTTCTCCCCCTCCTTCCCAGGCCAGGGATCTGCCCACGAAGGAGCCCCACACTGGTCAGCCATGGTGTCGACTGGGCTTCTTCCAGGAGCCAAGGGCAGAAAGCAAGGCTGCCAGGTTCTTCTCAGCATCCCCCAGAGCAGCTCTGCCTCCCACTTCTTGTTGACACTGTCAGCTTCTCTGGCAGTCCTCGCTGGCATTTACTGAGGGGCTACTATGCCTCAGGCACTGGGCCAGCATTTCACAGATGTAGTGTTTAATTCTCATACCGTGCTATGATTAGAGCCCCTTCATTTTACAGAGAAGGAAACTGAGACTCAGAAAGGGGCAGGAACGTGCTCAAGATCACCCAGGTGTACGCAGTGAGGCTAGATTTGCACCCAGAGTCCATCCCCTCTCTTAAGCTCCAGACGGCTCCGTTTGTTGATAGCATCACCAGCTGCATGCCTCTCCATCTCCCCTAATGGGAGTCCAGGACGATTGGGAGAGCAAACCTTCTCTTGGCTCCCCTGGCCTCCCTCAGGTGGGATCAGCCTGGAATTCTGCCCCTAAGAGGGGAGGCCATCTCTCCCAGCCCAGAGGACCGGGTGGTACCAGGGCTGTAGGAGGAAATCAGACAAATTGTGAATCCAGTTCCCCCTGCACTCTGTCCTGTCACATTTGGGGTTCCAGCTCCCTCCAGGGTTAGAATGAAATGACTTGTGGGATACTGATGTTTGGGAAGTGGATAAGGGTACAGGTTGGCATCCTGCTGAACTTGCTTGCTGCGGGACCTTGGGCAAATGACTGACCCTGTCTGGGCCTCAGTGTTGGCATGTGTAAAGTACCATCTCATAGGGGTAACGAGAGGGTTGATTCTGGAGGGTTTGCAGAGTTTGGAATGGTGCGTGGCATACAGTAAGTACTATTGCTCCTAGCTGGACAATCAAGAGGGGACTGGCCAAGAGGAGCGGCCAGGAAATACGGGCAGGTCTCTAAAGAGGACAGGGTAGATTTGGGTAATTTCTTGAGGCCAAGGGTCCCTGAGAAGGAAGGAGAGCATAGATGGTTTCCGGTGACATTCCTCCTTCCCCACCCCCATCCCCAGGAGGATAAAAATTCCTCACAGGTCTCTGTGCACTTTTAAGTGGAGCTAGCCAAGCCCTGGCCAGCTTTCCTCGGCCTCTCCTGTGGGTGGGTGGAGGGTATCATTAGCCCCTTTTACAGCTGTGTGAAGTGTGAGGGTGTCCACCCGTATCTGAGGTCCCATGTGGACCTGCTTGAAGCAGGCAGCCCACCCCCAGCAGAGGGGCTGTGAGGCTGAGGACAGGGCTGGGAGCCCATCTGGGCAGGTGCAGGGGGAGCTGCCTCCCACCCCCACGTCCACACCTGTGCATGCGAGTGTGTGCCTGGGATGGGAATGGGTCAGGTATGGGGAGGACCAGGTTTCCCCTGCCCTGATGCCCATCCTGAGGTCCCGTGGAGACAGGGTTCCACGTGGGCACCAGGGGACAAGAAGCCCAGCTGCTCAGAGCCAGGACCTCAGGGCTGGGGTAGCAGGAGAGATGGAGGAGAAAGCTGGAGAGGTGGGGACGTTAGGGTAGGAAAGATCAGCCTGGAAGTGGGTCAGGAGGGCTGGAGCTACAGAGCTGGGTGTGGGGAGCATCTGCTCTTTAAGCCTCTGCCTCGATGCATGAGTGTGTTTTCTGCACACACCCATCCATCCATTCATTTACTGATCTGTTTTATAGTTACCTATCTGAACGGGACCCACAGAAGCGCTTTCCCTACTGGCCAGACCTGCCCCACTGCAGAATAGGCTAAACTGACAGGTAGTGAGCTTCCCCTCACTGACGTACTGTGAGCATCTGTTGCAGGAGGAACGCTTGCACAGGATGGGGGCTTTCTTAGGTTTCCTCCAAGGCATCCTTCCTGCTCCGGGGTCAACCAGGCCCTGGTGGGCTTCACAGTCCCATGGGGGAGGCTTATGGGGCCTCTGTCCCAATCTTCAGAGTTGAGGTTACTGAGCCCTGGGAGGTTGAGTCTGCTGCTAAGGTCACCCAGCCAAGGTGGCCCAGCGAGAGTCCTCTCACTCAGCACTGCCTCCCGCTGGGTGTTCAGTAAGGGAAACAATCCACAGTGTTGATTTTCTTTTTTAAATAGTAGCAAATGCAGCTTCTAATTTTATTTGGGATCTTTTGGTTGGTAATCCCCTTAGCACTCCAACTAGGTGAGGAGCTATTTCTGTTTCTGACCTGAAAAGACATTTCAAGGGCAATTTGTTACTTTCTGAACCAAATTGAAGTGTGGGCCACTCTTGGCCTTCCACCTGCTCCCTTTGTTGCATCTCTCCTGAAGGGAGAGTCCGGCCTCATCCCTCGGGAATCTTCTTCCCATACCTACAGCTGCTGTGATGGGGAGTGGGCTCCATCCAAACTGGGAAATGGCTCCCCTGCCCTACCCAGGAGTCAGCCCCCATCACTCCTGCTGTGGCCACAGTCATCTCCCCCTGCTCTGGACCCCTGGCTCCATCTCTGAGGTCCTGCCTTCCTTGCAGGAAGTCGGGCTCCCAGCCCCCACCAGGCTCACCTGCTTGGCTCCCGTCCCGGGGGACACAAAGATGTTATCCCTGGGGTGCGGGCTTCAATGGGGGCATTGTTCCCACCCTGTCCAGAGCAGGATCAGGGAGGGGACAGGGCAGAGACTGGGAATGTCCCAGGTGCCACACAGGCTGGCTTTGTCCTCTTCCTCCTCCCCCTCCCTCCCTGCCTTCCTCCCTGGCCGGCCCCCTCACTCCCACCCCCCACCCAAGCCACAGACCCTCCCTTGACCCCTCCAGAGACTCCTCGATGGCCTGGGGCAATGCGGCTGTTGCAGGGGTGGGGTTTAGGACGGCCCTGGGCAGTTGTACAGAAGCACCGTGTCCCCTGGACATGAAGCGCTCCTTGGAGCTGGGCCTCAGCTCAGGTCCGCCCAGCCCCGCCTGTCCAACTTGTCTGCCTGGAGCTCCCCTGTCCGGGCAGCACTGCCCCCTCCTCTCTATGCACCATCCAGACCCAGCCCAAACCTTAGCTGCCCCATGGTGACTTCCTGGTCACAATCACACTGATGGGCCCCAGGAGACAGGACAGGCTGAACATAAAAAATTCAAGAGTTGAACCCAGAGCCAGGATCCCCATCCCCGCTCTGCCAATAGCTGTGTGACCTGGGTGAGTCACTGCCCCCTGAGGCCTCTTTGGGCCCATCTGTAAAAGGACAGCATTGGACCATGCTCTCTAGGCCCCCATCAGGCTTTGATCTTGTGCAGCCGCCTCCTGGGAAGTGGGGATGCTGCTGGAGACTGACCTGGAGAGCAAGGAGCCGCCCCCTCCCCCCCGACACTCCCCCCCCCTCCCAGGACCCTGCCTCTCCTTAACCTCCAGCCTGCGCTTTGTCCCCAAAGCATGAGTGACAGCCAAAGAAAACTAATGGAAACCTGTGCTACTGCAGGTGAAACTGATCTCCAGCTCCAGCTCCAGTTTCTTTTTCAGCAGGCCCCCAGGCCCCCTCACACCTGCTCTGGTCCCCTTTGTTCGTTAGGCCAGGAGCACTCACTGCCTTTCATCCACCTCCTGCCCCATTCACGTCTTAAGCCTGGGGCACCGCCTCTGCCTCCTGGCTGGGGCAGGGATTGCTGTAGGCTGGTCAGGCGGGCACCCTAGCACCCCAGCTTTCCTCCCCCTTCCTCTCACCTGGAAAGATCACAGAGAAGGGAGTTCAGGGTGGGGCAGTGAGAGGGCAGGAGGGAGGCACGGTGCCCTATTGGAGCAGCAAGGAGACCTCAACATTAGGGTTTTTGTTTTTTTTTTTCCTGAAAGAGGTACAAATTCAGGGGGACTTCTTGGTGGAGGAGAAATTCCTCACATGGATTTAGCCTCATTCTGTACACATTTAAGTTTAGCAGGCCCTGCCCTCCCCATTAGGACTGGCAGAACTATTCACTGACTCATTCATTTATTCAGCAAATACTTATTGATGTTGATTCTGTACCAGGCACTGTACTAGATGTTGGGAATACAGCTGCAAACAATCCAAAGCCCCTGTTTTCCTGAGTTTATATGCCTAAGTGAGACTTTGGGCAGGGAGAAAAGAGGAGATAAATGAATAGATAAATGTTAGTTGGTTATAGCTGCTTATGAGAAAAATTAAAATGCTTAAGGGGACAGGGAGTGACCAGGTGATATTTTAGATAAGTAGCTCATCAGGCTTCTCTGAAAAGGTGACATATGAGCAGAGAGCTGAGGGAGTGAGGCAGAAAGCCAGGTGGACAGCTGGGAGAAGATATCCTGGGCGGAGAGAGAAGCAGGTGCAAAGTCCCCGAGGTGGGAGTGAGCTTGCCATGTTGAGAAAACCCACAGTGGCTGGAGTCCACCATGACTCATAGCAAGGAGTCCACCATGGCTGAAGAGGAGTGAATGGAGGGGAAGGCGGTAGGAGATGACTCCTGAATCAGGTCACATAGGGCCTTGTAGACTGTGGTAAGGACTTTGGGTTCTATTGAGTGAGATGCGGGAAGGAAAACAGCCAGGTGCCTTTCCTCTTCCCCTGGAAGTCTCTAGCACTCCCCTCTTCCTCACCTGTCCCCCATCCCATTTGCCCTTTTCAGGGAAACTTCCTTTCTTAAAGAAGTGCATCCCAGGATTGGGGAGAGGTTAAGAGCCAAGTCTGAAAACGAGACAGACCTGGGTTTCCTCCATCCATCCATCCATCCATCCATTCATCCATCTACCCATCCTTTTATCCATCTACCCACCCACCCACCTCTCCATCCATCCATTTATCCATTTATCCATCCATTTATCCATCCATCCATCCATCCATCCATCCATCCATCCATCCTTCCTTCCTTCCTTCCTTCCATCTTTCCATCCATCTGACAAATATTTGCTGCACACCTTCTGTGTGCTTGGCTCTGCCATTTGCTACTGGGTGACTTTGGGCTAGCTTATTTTCTTTAAAATGGGAACAGCAATAGTTCTTACTTCAGAGGCTTGTGAGGATTAAAAGAAGCTAAAGTGCTTAAATTGCTGAGCATAGCCCTGGACACAAAGTGAGCACTTCATACGTGGTTGCTAGCATGACCCCCCCAACCCTCTTTGCCCCACTTGGGGGAGACTGACCTGCACCCACTCTACTAGGGGAGTTCTCCTAGAGAGGGCTCACGCTCTGAGTCCTCAGAGCTTCCCTGCTTTCTTCATCCTGCTTCTCAACCTGTCCCACCCCTGCTCCCTGCCCCTGCCCTCTGCTTCCTGCCCCATATGTGGTGTCAAGGCTCAGCAGAACATTCTCTCTGGAGCTCACGTTTGTATTCACCCTGTACTTGTCTTGTTTTGGACCCCAAGTGGGGGCACAAAGGCTGGAGACAGGAACTTACTTTCTAGGAAGCAAAACCCGGAAAAAGCCAGTTCTTGAAACCTAAAGACCTTTGGTATCAGGCATGTTGAGCAAAACCTTGGCTCCACCACATCCTCGCCCTGGACTCTGCAAGTCGCTTCATGTCTCTGGGCCTAAGTTTTCTTATCTGTAAAAGGGAACAATAACACCCCTGCAGGGTTGGTGGTGGATCAAAGATAATACACATAAAGCTCCTGCGTGTAGAGTGCATGCTTCGTACTCTAAGATGCGCTTTCCCTCACTAAAGCAGGGGTTCTAGACCCGGGCTTGGGGTGTGAATCCCAGAAGTTGTATTCAAATGTGTATGTATTTATGTCTGAGGTGAGGGTCCATAGCTTTCATCAGATTCTCCAAGGAGTGCTGAGCAAAAAAGATGATGGAAGGACGACATGACCAAAAACTTAAAAAAGAGTTGAAGAAGTCAAGTTCATTTGTTCATTCATTTGTTCATTTTTTTATATTCAGTTATTCCAACAACATGTTCTTGGTACCTGCTCTGGTACCAAAGACACACGGGAGCGACCCCCACCCCCAAGTACTACCCCTCTGCTGGTGGAGCCCCTGCACCTTACAGTTTAAGGGGCACCTCACCTTAGTCAACTTCACTGATCTGTTCTGCTTCCCCATGGAGAGGTGGTGCTGGGATCATTGCTTCCGTTTTAAAGCTGATAAAATTAAGGCTCAGCCAGTCACACAGCTGATAAGTCAGGGTCGGAACTGAGAGTCCTGCCCCCTGGAGCCCTGCCTCCCTCCTGCCATGTCCACTAGCCACTGGGAATGGAAGCCACGTGCTGGCAAGGGCCTGGGGGGGGGGCGGGGGGGCCTCTCTCCCTTCAGCTTTTGGCACCATGGAGGCCAGTCATCCTCCTCCTCACCATGAAGCAGTGGCATCCCACAGGCCTCAGACGCTGGAGGCAGCCCCACTGCCCACTGCCACCACCATGGGCATCGGCAGGGCCCGGCCTGGCCAAGGGTTCCCTTCTGTGCTCCAATCACTGCCTGTATTTTCCTCTTTCCCAGCGTTGAACGATATACTCTGGGCTTCCTGGAAGAGGCAGGCTGACTTTGGAATCAAAAGTGTTGAAGGAGGTGGTGGCTTGTCCGAGGTAGAACTGGTGGGATTGTGAGGGTTGGGATGGGGCCACCTGCTGAGGGACCCTCCCATTCCACACAGCTCCCTCTGTCCCTCCCCCTGCTCCCCATAGTCTTTTTGATGCTGTTGGGGATAAGCTAGCCTCAGCCCACACGAAACTCCACACACGCACACGCCTCCAGCTCCAGGCGGTCCCCAAATCCTCGTCAGGGGCTGGCCCCGCGCCTGGCTCCCAGCCCAGGGTGCTGGGCGGCAGTGAGGGGCGGGAGGCCCAGCGCGTTCCGCATGTATTTATTTACTTGAAGGCCCAGGCTTTACACGTACCTGGCTCTGATTAAACCCCCCCGGGCCCGGGAGGAGGGGGACGCTGCTTCCTGGGCCTTTGATGTGCCGGAGGAGAGATGGTGAGATGGTGCTGGGGAGTCGCTGCTGCTGTGGGGTGTGTGTGCGTGGGGGGAGCCCTGGTGATGTCACCTCTCAAGGCCAAGGACAGCAGGTGTCACGGCCAGGCCCAGGGGCAACCGGAAGGGTTAGAAAGTGGGAAAGAGGAGGAGGCCTTTCCTGGGCCAGAGCCTTGGCCTACAGCCAGGCTGCTTCCCACCAAGTCCACAGCCGTTGCCTTGGGTTTGGAAGCAGCATGCACCCTTGGAGGGAGACGGGGCGGCTGAGGGAGGTGGCATGGAGAGAGAGAAAGAGGCAGGAGCCGCCAAAGCCCTAGAGCCCAGGGCCCAGGCTCTACACAACAGGACTTAGCACCTCCCACCCACAGACAGAGACCTGAAGATGGTGACACGGCCCCCAAGGAGGTCAATGTCAAGAGGATCAGGGCATCAGTGTACAGGCCAGAGACCCACCAAGATGGGTTCTGTAAGTGGGTCCTCTTGTCCCGCCCCCTATATTTGCAGGCACTCTCTGTCATGGGGTTACTTATTCCTTATGAGCAAACGACTGAATGAACCAATGAATAGAGAAGTTGTTACAGAGGCAGAGACAGAAAGAAGGAGCTCAGGGAGTGTATCACCTGTGTTCACGGAGAGTCTTCCAGGCGCCAGGCACTGTTCTGTGGATGGAAAAAGGAATAAAAGACAAAGGGAAACACCCTGGGGCGGTACTAGGGAAGAGTGTGAAGATAAAGCAGAGCTGGAGGGAGATGGTGGGACCTTCTTTTAAACTCTATTTGGACCGAATTTCAAACATAGAAAAAGTTGCAAAAATAAAAATAGTACAAAGAATACCCTTATAGCTTTCACTCAGTTTGATCTATTGTGTGTATTTTACCCCATTTGCTTTATCTCTCTCTCTATTTTTTTTCCTCCTGATCAATTATTAGGTAAATTACTTATATCATGTCCCTTCACCCCTAAGTATTTCAGTGTGTATGTCCTAAGAACAGGGATGTTCTCTTACTTAACTACAGCATAGTTATCAATTTCTTAAATTTGCTTTGATGCATACTTTTATCATTTGACCTAATAATATCCTTTACAGGACTTTCCCCCCAACAGCCTGGAAACCCAGGAGGTCACAGAGATGCAAGGAGAGAGACAAAGCCGTGTCAGAGCTACCCAGAGACACCGGGATGTAAGCATCAGGCCCCGGTGAGAGAGAGGAGAGCATGTGCGTGTGGGAGTCCCCGGAAGGCACCACCAGGTAAGGGTGCCCTGGTTCTCGACTGGGCAGCCCTCGAGAGAGTGTGAGGACAGCAGCCGGGGCCCAGACCCCTCAGTCCTCAAGAGGCCAGGTGCCTCCCCCTTGTCAAGCCCAGGGGCCCCATGTTGAATGTGCTCTGAGGCCCAGACCCCCAGTTCTCAGGTGCTTCTGAGAGGGCTCTCAAGTCCTTGGACTGCTTTCTCTCTCCCTGGACATCTGATGGTTGTCAGCACAGAAAACAGAAAAACCCTGAATTTCAAGGTTTACAAAGCTGCCCAGCCAGCATCCCGTAAATCTGTCACCCTCCCCAAAACACATTCAGGCCATGGTGTGTGTGTGTGTGTGTGTGTGTGTGTGTGTGTGTAGTGGGTGGAACACCACATCAGTTCTTCCAGACACTCCAGCCGGCGAGTCCCAGGCTCTGGCAGGGCCAGGAGGGGCCAGTGGGAACGTGGTGGCCCAGTCCCTGGGGGCCTCTGGGATTTATGGTGGGTGGAGTCTCTACCCAGAGCTTCCCTGGGCAGCCAAAATCCTCCTGCCCATCTGAGACCTCTTCTGAAAACAGCCTCCCTCCACTCTGAGGGCTCCTGCCGGTCTTCTTCCTTGCTGCGTCCTCACCCTCAGAACCTATTGGGGATCAAGAAATATTTCTGGAATGAATGGGTGAAGCGTTCTTCTTCCCATTTGGGAGACCACAAAGCTCCACCAGGCAGATCAATGAGCTGTTAATCCTGAGGGTCTTGGGCTTTGAGCTGCAGTGGGCAGCAGAAGCACACTTATCTCATCCTTTGGCCAAACCCAACCACCTCCATGGGCCACCTATTGGAAAACATAAAAGGAGATGGAGGGAGAAGGCATGGTGGTAGGAGAGAGAGAGAATCCCTGGGAGAGCAGTGACCAACTGATCTTTACCCTGCTGAAGGCCCCACGGGTAGAGTTTATAGCAAGAAGTCTCATGGTTCAACCTCAAAAAGGACTTCCCAATATATTTTGGTGTATCTTGGATGGTTTCATTATCAACCTGTCCAGAGGCAGAGGGATGCTAGATGACTTCTTGACCCTCGGGTTGGCATTCTGGGGCCTCCTAGACCCATCCAAGGCTCTGCCCACTATGCGTGGGTGGCTGGACTGTGGCTGGTTGGCTCCAGCCTGCATCCTTGGACTGCGCCAACCGGGCCAAAGGTGCCCCCACACACTGCCCAGCCCGGGACAGCATCCAGACCTTGGTCCCCAGGGTCCTCCCACCCTTTGCTGGACAGCAGCCTCTCCCAGTGACTCAGCCCTGACGTCATGGGGCAAGCGGAAAGGCTGAGGGCGTGGGAGGTGGTGGCTCCCTCCCTCCTGTCCTCACCTCTCTGGGCCCAGTCCCCATAACCTCCTTCACCCCCAACCACCCCTATTCTCTCCAACCTCCCCGATGAATCTCCCGTGAGCCTCTGGGCCTGGAGCTGTTGCCTTCACCCATGGAGTCCTTGTGTGTGCCTAGGTGTGTGCAGGGCCCCTGTGGGTCATGGGGTACAAGCAGCACCGTGTGGGAGCCTACCTGGTTCTGGATCCCACTCCCCCTCTCTTCACTCTAGCAGCCCCACCCTAAAAGGGCTGGAGGGGCACCAGCTGCTTTCTTAGGTGGCCTGGCGCCTTCTCAGTTCACCCTTGGGCCTCCTCTGCCCCCTGCCCTCCAGGGCTTCCCTTAAGTGTGCCATCTCAGCTTTTTGATCTTCTCCATCTCAGAGGGAGTCCCTGGTTCAGAGCAGAAGCCAGAGACCCTGGGGCCACCCTCCAAACCCCAAGCCACTGCACTCAAGCCTCCAACTCTGTCCTGCCTGCACCCCGCCCAGCTGGCCCCCTCCTCCATCACACTTCAAAGCCCAGGACCAGGGGGAGCTAATTACCTTTCCCTCTACCCCCCTTGCTCGTTAAGTGTCATTAGCTCCAGTTTACAGATGAGGAAACTGAGACTGGGGAGGTGGAGGACGTCACCCCCTCCATCCCCACCCTGTCCCCTGAGCCAGGGCTGGCATAAGGTCTGGGGGCCCTGCCAGGGCTCCTCTTCCTTGGGGCCCTGATGCCCACCCCCAGCTCTCACCCCCCGCCCTTCCACAGCCCCTCTCTCCTTCCCTCAGAGCTCAGCTGTGGGTTTAGGCAAACAGCCATGGAGGCCCTGGGCTGGGCTGGGCAGGGCAAGGAACCTCTCTGCAATCACACCTAGGTAAAATGCAAATGAGCCCCCCAATTACTCTAGAGTCAGGGCGGTGGCACTTTAGGTAATAGGGGGTGGAGGGAGCCCACCCCCTGCTCATCGACTTGCCAGAGGCCCCTGCTACGGGAGGGGGTCTGTGTTGCCGTCACCCTGGGTAGGGCTGGGATGGGTGGGACTGGATGGGAAGAGGTGGGGTGGCGTTGGGGCAGGGTGCTGACACTGTCAGGGCTCTGGAGGGCCAGGAGCTGATGCTGTCAGCTAGGATGGCCCTGCCCTCGGGGGTGAGAGAGGAGCCCTGCGTCTCAGCCCCTTCTCGGGGAGGACAGAGGCTTCTCTCTGCCTTCTGGGAGCAAGGCCAGCTTCTTGGCCCTGTCTGACCTGGCCAAGGGGGACCTAGTGGGCTGTGAGGTTTCCTAGACACCCCCAACAAAGGGGAGACAATGCCCAGGAAAGTTCAAATCCCTCATTTTACAGGCAGTGAAACTGAGGTCCAGAGAGAGAAGTGACTTGTCCCCCTGGGATCGCACAGGGCAGGGGGCAGAGCAGAGGCTCCGGAGAACCCAGCCCAGGGAATCAGGGCTCCTGAGGGGAAGTGAAGGCTGGGCAGTGGGGGTGGGTGGGCAGTGTGGGGGCTGTAAGGGGGAAATACATTTGTCACAAAAGCCATAACCTTTCCCAGCACAGGGATCTTGTATTTTTCTTTCACGGCCCCTTTTGAAGGATAGGATACTGGGCACATGGCAGATAAATCATTATCTGCTCACTAGTTTAATTTTCATATGCCAATGACTCCATGAATGCACAGGGATTTAAAATGCAGCAAGAGAGGTGGAGGACAGACTTTGGGAAGAACCTTGGACTTTCATGAGTGAGAACCTCTGAGAGCAGAGCCTAACTAATGTGGGAGCAGGTATTCTGCCCTGTCCAGGGCCCCGGGTGCCTTCTCTAGGGTGAAGAGTGTCTCTGGCATCTACCCCACAGGTGTCCCCCTCCACACTGTCCTCCACATGGAATGAAAGACCTGTGGGCTTGGTCCTCATGGCAGGATCCCGCATCCGGGAGAACTGGAGGTGACATCACCTGCAGCTTTGGACCAGGTGTGCGGCTGCACCTTGCTGAGTCTTCGCCCCTGCAGCTGTGAGGGTCTCAGCTGAGGTTTTGGGAAGAGAGCAGTCAGGGGGAGAAGGAGCCAGAATCTAAGAGCCTGGCTCCCTGTTCCTCACTGCTGTCCCCATCTTGTCTCTGTAACAGGCCAGGATGTGTCTCTTCTGGGCCCCTTTGGCCTTGGTAGTGGCCAGGGCTGGATGAAGTGACTTGGCGAGGAGGAGGCAGAAGGCGGGGAACCTGGCTCTGTCAGGACCTAGTGGGGTGCCACTGGCCTTCCCTGAGCCTTAGTCTTCTCTGTTTTCAAATGCTGGGCTTAGACCAGAACAGCAGTTTTTACAGCAGTAAAGGGTTCCACGTTGTCAAAACCTGCATGGAAGGACGATATAGAGAAAGATCTGAGCAGACTTGCTGCGGGAAGTCAAGGGTGGGGTCCTGAGCAGCTCTCTGCCCTGCCAGAATTCACAGGGCCCAGCTCCACACCGCCTGTCCTGCGGGGCGCCCTCCCTGAGCCCCGCCCCCACCAGAATGAGCCTCTCCTTCCTCAGCTCTCCTCAGCAGTGAAGCTCATTGCCTTGGGACATGTTCCTGTGCCTCATATTACAGCCAGTGGACTACTGTCCACCTCCCCATCTAAAATGGAAGACCCTAAAGGCAGGGACTATGTCTTCTCTGGAAGTGATTGGCTAGTTCAGGTGTAAATGGGGTCTGGGCTGCTGTGCTGCAACTCTCTTGGCTGACCCTGCCCTGGGGGAGTTCAGGGAATGCCCCCAGCCCCCATGAAGACCCAGCTTCTCCTGGCCTCAGCTCCTCCAGGGGAAACCCTTCTAGCAGAGAGACAGTTTGGTCTGATAGACAGAGCTCTGGCCCTACATGCAGCAGGCTTGGGTGAGGCAATTCCTCTCCTGGGGCCTCAGTTTCCCAGGTCGTCTCCAAAGTTCCTTTTGACTTGAACATTATGTTGAATCCATATTCAGAAACTAACTTGGTCCCACAAGTTGCCCTGTCCCTCTATAGTTCATTTGCATGCACATTTGCATTAGTTTGCATGGAGCATCTAACAGTCTCTATGTTTTTCTGCTGAGCTGCCTCTACTTAGATTTCTGGACTCATCTCTCCCCTAAATAACGTGAACATGGAGCTGGTGCAATGGACAGGGCCTGCCACAGAGAAGGTGCCCTGTAAATGCTCCTTGAAATGACAGCAAGAAGTGGAGTTGGGTGGGTACCTGAGGAGGGGCGGGGGCAGGTGGGGAGAGTGCATGGGGAGGGGCTGACTAGGGGGTGGGTGGCCCACAGGGGCTGGGGTGGAGAAAGCAGCACCAGGAAGGAGGTGAGTCTGTTCTACATTCAGATGTTCATGGATTCCTCAACATGATGAAATGGAGTCCCAGAGAGGCATGATGACTGTCCACCATCAGACAGGCAATTAGAGACAGAGCTCGGACTTGACCCTTCTGACTCCTTGAGATGCCCATCTGCTGCTGGAGGGGTTTGGGGGTTGAACCTGGAGGGATAGGGCAAGGGCAGTCACTCCTTCCAACTCTGCCTCCACCTTAGACGGAAAAAATGAGCTGCGTGTGTTACTTCAGTTGTAAGGAGCCATAGACCCAGGGTTGGGGGGCAATCCTGGGCTATAGAACTTGGCTGGAAAAGTCAAAGGGCAGTGTGCATGGGCCCGACATTCCTTTGGTATAGGACAGGGATTCTGGAGAAGGGAGTGAAATCTTCTCCCCTAGATGTGTTAGAGAATGGAGGGAGGCCTCCTGATTTATCCCAGGCGGGTTGAGGGCAGCCTGGTGTGGCAGGAGACAGAGCCCCAGGACCTCTCAGAACACCTCCAGCCTCGAGCCTCAGAGGCCGTCAGGGATCGCACAGAGGGGCACACGGAGCCAGCCCCCCTCATCAGCGGGTAGTCAAGGCATCTGCCTGCTACTTACTCATTCTCAGCCACCTGGTCCTCCAAGGCTGGCAGCTGTGGGCAGGGGCATGGCCAGGTTACTGCAGGGGTGCCCCCCATCAGAGGGGATTGTAGTACCCACCTCCATTGGGGGCCCAAGGGGCAGAGCTAAAGGCTGGGTGCAAGGGTCTGGAAAGATTCTTGGGTAGGAGGCCAGGGCCCAGCCAGCCTCTCCATCCTCTCCTGCCTCCCCCACTGAGTTGAAGATGAAGGTATCTGAAGACACCCCAAGCCCCTCAGAGGGGAGGGGTACAGAGCCCTTAGGTCTGGGTCCACCTTCATTGCCCAGGACTCTTGTTTTGGACACTGTGACTTTCTGGACAGAGCTCAATCCCTGAGCTCATCCAATTCACAGAGTTTGTACTCTTGCTTGCAGGGAGCCCTCCAGAGTGATGGGGAGACGGTAACTAATCCAAGGGGGGAGGCAAGACTCCAATGTACCCAGGATATAGATCCAGGGAAAGACATCAGAGTGTAGGCTTAGAGAAAAAGTGTGCAGAGAAAAGGGGAATTCTTGGCAGAAAAGAGGGGCCTGGAGCTTAAAGAGGGGAAGAGAAAGGGACATAGCCTTGGACAGGGGAAGAGGCTTAAGGGAAGGGTGACAGCAAGCGGGACAGCGACTCTGAGCTGAGGAGGATGGGAGCTGGGAGGGATTGGGCTGGGGACGTTCAGAGAAACCAAGCTGAGAGCCTGGGAGGGAAGTGTGGGAGGGTGGGTGGGAAGCCAGGGCCCGAGGGGGGGTGGAGGGGGTGGAGGGAGGAGGCCCAGTTCCCCCAGGGCGGAGGGAAGGATGGAAGGCGTCAGGGACCCAGATGCCCCGGCCCCAGTCCTCCCCTTTGCCCACCTGGGCCCTCCCTCACTCTGCCCCAAGCCATCAGCTGTCCCGGAGCAGAACCAGCCCCGAGCTGGTGCCCAGCAGCAGGGTGCCGCAGCTGCTGTAGGGTTCAGCGGTGGTGCCATGGTGGGGGTTTGATGGGAGACTGCCAGGCGCCGCTTAATAGGATTTTAATTATACAGCTCTAGCAAGAATTCTTCCCCCCTTGGGCTTGGGCCCTCACAGATACCTCCATCTCCAGCCCAGCATCTTCCCAGCCCTGGCAGCCCACTCTCCCAGGCCCCACCCACCCACCCCCCACCCACTCCTGGGGTCTTGGGGAGGGCATAGCAATCCGCCCCCCTGCAACCACGGGGAGGCCCTGCCACAGGGAGGGCCTCAAAGGTCTGCATCTGGGGCTGCGTGTGGCCAGAGCTGACTTCCGTGCTGGGCAGAGGGCATGCCCACCACCCAACTTACCCAGGGACTCGGTGCTCATCTTTCCAATGTGATTCTGCCCCATGCCAGGCCCTTTCACTCATGGGATGCTTACAACAACTCTGGGAG
>JAQZBX010035156.1:0-24683 GCA_029593785.1 Cabassous unicinctus
CCTCTATATATTAAATTCATACATACATATACATACATTTTATAATATAAAAGTTGACTATAAATGTCTTAATATTTAGGTAAGAAATTAGATTAAAAAATGGGTTGATCTGTGATAAATTTGTTCTCTTGAGAATTTTTTTAAATGAACAAAGTTGTATTTTTGGTTGTATTTTTTCCTTTCCTAAAAAAATAATAAGCAACTTACAAATATATAGCAAGAATTACTATGCCACAGAGTCATTTCTCTAGCTAGAGAAGCAACTCCGGAAAAAAAAAATGTTTGGATGTAACCAATATTCTAACAACAAGGCTAACCTAACTTGTCAGCGGAGTTGGTAGCTGGATGTTGATTCTGAGGGCATTGGAATACCCTCCCCAATATTCTGATGCCTGAAATTCTATGATCAAAACTTTAGCATAGAGCTAAATTCAACAATTTCAATTCATCTAACATACTGAGCATCTATCATATGCCATGCACTGGCCTAGTTGCTGGGGTATGAATGAGGCATAGGCCCTATTTTCAAGAAATTCTCATTAGGTCAGGAGATAGACATGAAAACAAATAAAATGCAGTGCATTGCAATAAGGGCAGTGTATATGGTAGCTATTGCTGTGTAACAAAACAATCCAATATTTAGTGAGTTGAAAGGACAAGAATTCATTTCACTCATGATTCTGTGGGTCAGCATTTTAAGCTGCACTCACCTGGGAAGTTCTTGACTGAACCGGGCAACTGTGGGGTCAGCTGGGGTCTGGCTGGTCTAGGATGGCAGGGGAGGTCAAGGAAGGCTTGTTGGAGAAAGTGACAGCTAAGCTGGATTTAGAGGGACAAATGGGAGCTTTCCAGGTAGACAAGGGAGTGAACAACTTTCTGGATGAGAAGAAAAGCCAGGTGACACATCCCTTGAAGTACACATAGGGTTCTAGGAATGGATTTTCAGATGATATCATGAAAGCAAACGTTGGAAAGGAGAAGGCAGAGTGGCCCTGCATGGGCAATATGGGAAGCAGACAGAGAAGAGGATATAAGGAGAGAAGCAGGGGTCAGGAGAGAAGGCTGGGGTGAAGAGCTGATGAGCAACTGTGTCCCTGACACCATCTTCCAACAGGCCAATATGACTCAGTAAACCTCCAGAACTTTCTATTCCTCCAGGAATAAGCAGTTTGCTCAGGTCAGGTAAGTGGCTGTTTGCACTGTGGTTTAGGCATCTGGCTCATGTGCTAAGAAAATGACAGCAGTGGGAAAAAATAACTCATTTTCCTGAGAACTTTTGTCCAAGTGAGTGGCTGTCCCAAATATACAACTTTTCCATCTTGCTAGCTTCCCACTCTTCATTTTTGCTCATGAATATTTTGATAACATACATGTCTGGTAAGCAAGCTAACACACCCGACTAGATTTTTTATTTCTAACGTGCATCTTTCTGCACACTTTTAGTCTTTCAGTTAGGCTCATTATTATGTTGACATCCAATTGTCCCTCTGATTTAGTCTGAAGACATTAAACATATCCCTTTCATCTCAATGCAAACAAGGGTTTGTATTCTCTTTCGCAATGACTTTAAAATTCTGCACACCCAAAGGTTCTCCCGGCTGTTGTAAAAAGCAACACACAATGATAGTTTTGAAAGAATAAGCCTTTCTGAAAATTCCTATGGAGCTTTCTGCGGCTAACAACAAAGTTCAAAGGAATTTAAGAATAAATGGAACAGCCTCTTGGTTCAAGTAAAGGACTTGGAGGGAGGAATAAAATAAATGGAGCTTCTTTTTAAATTGATATGAAAAGAGAGCTTGGTAGCCAGTTAAAGCAGAAACCTCAACAGGAAGGAAGCTGAACAACAAGAAATAGGAGTGGCCACTGCTTAACAAAAGTAGAGAGACATTTTAATAAAACCTGTGTGGCTCATTTTAGGAACCCAGATATTCCAAGGAAAACAAAGGTCTGGGTCCTACTGCAAATTCTTATGGAAAGAAGAGAACATTACATGAAAGGAGTTGGTACAGGGAATTTCCACTTTTTCTTTTTCCTCCTCAATTACTGATGATTTTGACAGCACTTTAAAAAAACAACAACACTAATTCCACGCTCTCAATGGAAACTTTTCCCAAACAGTAAGTATTTAAAATACCTGAAGTTATGGCAGGGGATGGGGGGTGAGGGACACACACACAAAAAAACAGAAAAAGCAGCAACAACAATCCTGCTGTAATTAATTAGCACAAACGATCTGTCAGGCCTGACAGACGTGAAGGGAGATTTGCTCCTGGTGAGGGTCACCCCGCGTGATGGCAGCTGTGGCCTTCAGGGTGTCTGAGACTCCAGAGGCAAAATCGAGCAAGAGTCCAAATTGTTCCCTTTTACTCACTGTGTATTTTCAAGCACCAACAATTTTCAAAACAAAACAAAACAAAAACCCTAAAATCCCCTTTGGAGGGATGGAAGGGAATAGCCGAGCATATTGTACTGCCACTAACACCTGTACACCATTGACATCAAGCTTCGGTGCAAAGATAGGTCACCGTACTTTTAATTTCGCACATGCACGTCAGTGGTAAACAGCCCCAGCGTTCCTGTTAATGACACCATCTGGCGCCTCCCGTAACTGTGTAGCGTTCGGCTTCCAAACAAGATGTAATGGCAGCAACACATGAAACCCACTGACATTTACAGTAAGGAAATTTATGATCCGCCATCGGTTTGGTATAAATGTGTTTGCATGACTGCTGAGGCTATAAAATCATCACCTTTACCAGGCAAGAGAAGGTGCAATAAATAATAGATTTTAAGCCAGGCATGTACTACCAAATCATTAAACATTTATCACTCGAGCACAATAGCATCTTAAGCAACAGTTAGCACTTGAAAAATTAATGTCACTTCTGAGGGTTAAATGAAAACCATTTAGTCCAAGCCTTCATGGTTTTTAATATGGCTCAGTACAGAATGCAAGGATTTAAAAAAAATTTTTTTGTTGCATTATATATATATATGTAAATAGCTCTTTTATAATAATTTTCTCTTGAGGAACAATCACCCCACATTTTGTTAAAGAAATACTCGAAAATATAAACTGAAACCATCCTTGAAAAAATCATTGTTAAAACTACAAATGGTAAAAGAAAATTTCTTTAGGAATCAAATGGCATTCTTCCCTTTAAAATCCTTAATGGAACAGTCAGTTATAGTTGCAATTAAATAATTTTAATTTTGGATTAAGAAAACAAGTAAACATAAAGTCAAAACCAACAGGGAGAGAATGTGACTCAAGCAGTTGAGCTCTCGCCTCCCACATGGGAGGCGCCGGGAGGTCCTGGGTTCGGTTCCAGGTGCCTCTTGAAAAAACAAACAACAAAACCAACTCAGGGAAGCCAGTGTGGTTTTTTGCTACAAACAAAAAAAAAAAACAACTCAGGGAAGCCGATGTGGCTCAGTGGTTGAGCACCGGCTTCCCACATATGAGGTCTGGGGTTCAATTTCCAGACCCAGTACCTCAAAAAACAAAACAAAGCAAAACCTCCCTTGGGTGAGCCAAATGGGGACATTTGTCCCCATTATTTGTTCCTTTAAAATATTCTCCCCACAGCATGCCCAGTGATTTTCTGCTATATGCTTGTTTCAAGGGTATCCATTGTTTCAAGAAAAAAAAAATACATAAGAATAACAATTCAAAACAGATAGGTGGGGGGATGGTTATTGATTTATAGAGAAGTTATCAATGGATACTGTTTGATTCATAGGAGCAAAGTGAAACATGGGTGAGAACTACTTATTTATTTTCTTGCTGGATGTGGCTAGAAGGTGAAATGAGAAATGAAGGTGGCTACCCTCAGTTCAAGCCAAGCGAGCAAAGTTTGGACTGAGACAGTGGGATCACGAGGCTAAGTTGAGGATGGATTTTTAAAACACTGCAGGCACAACCCACAGAATTATCGCCAAACAAGAGAAAACAGAGTAAGCCCTATGGTTAATGAGAAGCACTGTTGTGTTGTTTTGTTTTGTTTTAGGGAGAAACATTGTTTTTAAAAAATAGTTCTAGGCAGAAGGGAAGAAACAACTTTGAGAGTTCAAGCTTAGTTTGTGAGTGAGGTTTAATTTCTTGGTGACAGCTCTTGCTTAAGAAGCCTCTAGAGGGAAGCTGATGTGGCTCAAGCAACTGAGCTCCTGCCTACCATGTGGGAAGTCCCAGGTTCAGTTCTTGGTGCCTACTAAAGAAGACGAGCAAGACAGCGAGCTGATGCAACGGGCAGGTGCGGCGAGCTGATGCAACAAGATACACAAGGAAAACATAATGTGAGACACAACAAGGCAGGGAGCGGAGGTGGCTCGGGCGATTAGGCATCTCCCTCCCACATCGGAGGTCCCAGGTTTGGTTCCTGGTGCCTCCTGAAAAGAAGACCAGCACACAACAAACAGACACAGCAAATGCAAATGAGGGGGTGGGGAGAAATAAACAAATAAAAATAAATCTTAAATAAAAAAAAAAAAGCCTCTAAAGTTGTAGGGGCCTGCCCATGTGGGTTTTCCTCTCAGGTGCTCCCCGTCCTCCCCAAGCCTGTGAAGCAGGTGAGGGCACCTGGAAGGTGGCGTTCCTGTTGGGCAGGAGAGGAAGAGCTGCAAAACGTATTTTGAAATGGGTGGAAGTAAGTGTGGCGAGTCTGTGCCTTCCACTCTAATGGTGACTACATCTAAGGCGGTCAGCGGTCAAGGCCCCTCCACTTCGAGTGCCTTGGGGCTGGAATCCAAAGCTTTGCTGCTGTTTGTTGGGGACAGCCTCTAACAGTTGTGTCTATCCTTTGGAAAACTGAAGTTGGGGGTCACCAGAAAGGCCTGCAGTTGGGGGTGGGGGGGATGCCTCCAGGGATGCACCGTGCCTCTGTCTGCCGGTTCCCAGTCACCGCGGGAGAGCCCTGCCTGAGGAATATGGAGGGGTGAGGGGCGGCTCTCCCTCCATACCTGCCCAGGTGAGAAAGCCCCTCAACTCCGTCCATGTGCTGGCAAGCCCTCCACTACACAGAGGAACTACTGCAACCACTGGCTTCACTGGGCCCACTTGGAAGTTAATCCAATCCACTGGGATTATTGTTATATTAGTGAAGTAACAGGTCATCGCTTGAGCTTGTAAACGAAAGTACCAAGTAGGGGGATTTTCTAAAGCACTTCCTCTACCCCGTATCCTACGAGAGGGCCACACATTCACCCTGTCCTTCCAGCTGCCACTAATCCATTTAAACCCTTCTCAGAGTTTTAGCTCTTAGGTCACCCACTCTGGAAACGCCTGTCAGGGCCCTCCAAGAGATAGTCAATGAGTAATATCAAGCCGACTTTGCTCAGTGCCTTCAAAGCTGCCACACGCTCCCAAAATATTTAGTATTGTCCCACCTCTGGCTGTGCGCGCGCGCGTGTGTGTGTGTGTGTGTGTGTGTGTGAGAGAGAGAGAGAGAGAGAGAGAGAGAAGCAGATGCAGCTCCAGAGCAGGGAAGCCACAGCAGAAACAACTCTCCTGAAAACTGCATGGCAACCCCACGGCCTGAACGCAACTGTGAAATGAAAAGGAAAAAAGTTAACAATAAAGGGAGAGAAACAAAAAGCCATTCAACAGATGCGTGTCATTTTTACCCTTCAGTGTGGATCAGTTTTTCTTAATTATATCACCTATTCTTTCCTTATATTGATAATTACATAATTACATGAAACAGATGGGTGACAGAATGTGCCCAGATGGTGAAAACGTAAACAGGTTACAAATTGCTTAGTCTCGAGCATATTAAAAAGAATTATTTAATAATACATAGATTTCTATACTCTGTACATCTGTTAAGTAGAGCCTTCAAAATAGCTGTTACTTTGTCGTCCTCTCTTAAACAGATACAGTGTCCTCCCACGGAATTCATGGAGAGCCAATTGCCTCCTAGGTAAAATATTTAACCTTTTCCAACCATTTGGACACCTTAAGTTCTAAACTCTTGTCTGAGTCCACGGTTTGTTTTACAGAAACCCTAGTTTCAAGAGGAGTTACAACTCACACCCATTTCTGGTCACGCCTTGAGCAGGCTGTGGAAGGGTTTGATTTCAGAACATAAACGGAAATGTTTTAATTGCAGCTGATAGGCTTCTTGCATGAAGTTATCTGAAAATAGTTACGAAGCGAGAGGTCCGACGTGTGGCTGCTGCATCTGTCCAGTGTGCAGGTGAGGGCCCAGGTGGGGGGAGGTGGTCCTCACAGGGGCACAAGGGGCGGCCCACGGACAGGTCGACCCCTGCAGGGCAAGAAGGAGGAAGCAAAGGCGGCTCCTTCCTCCGCCCCCTCAGATTAGATGTCTTTCCCTGTCCCCTGCCTGCCATCAACTTCCTGGGCTTTCTTGACTCACTGCCACCTGAGGAGGTGCTTACCTGTCTGTCTATTGCCTGCACCCCTGGCTAGGCCGTCAGCATCAGGACAGCAAGGGCTTGTGCACTTTTTACTGCTGTAACCCCAGGGCCAAGACTAGGCCCAGCACATGGTCACCACACAGTTAGTACTGATGGAACAGGTGATTTAGAGTTGTTCACCTGGAGCATCCTACGCAGCCAGGCAGAACAGGCCCTGGGCCTGCACTGAGGCAGGATGGGGCCAAGGGGTCACACAGGCACAGGGTGTAGGGGACACGCTCTACTTCCCCGGGGCAGGTGGGGGAATGGACGGCAGAGGTCCCCTCGTACTGGACAGGCAGGTCCCAGCCAAGATGTGTCCAGAATGGTGGACGCACAGCAGAATACTGGGGCCAGCACCCTGCTGGTAGAGAGGCGCAGGGCAGGGTCAAGGAGGGCCTCGTCCACCGGGTTCCTGGGGAGGGCCTGGGCAGGTGGCGGTGGGGAACGGACACCAGAACCAGGCTTTCGTCACCCATTGCACACTGGGAGCTGACGAGGCATGGAACTGCTGGGAATGTGAGCTCTTCTCCAGGGCCATTATGGGATGGTATGTGTGAGAGAGATGGGGAGGGATGGAGAAATGGGGAGGGAGAGAAGGAGAGAGGAAGAGAGTCGGGGTGGAAGAGAAAGAGGAGGACAGAGTAAGTGTATGAGAGAGATGGGGATTGGGGGTGGTGATAAAGGGACAGATGGGGGGAGGGAAGAGGGAAGGAGGGAGGAAAAGAGAAAGAGGTTGAGAGAGATTCATTAGCAGGACTCCTCAGGCCTGGAGATCCTTTTGGAATCTGCATGCTGGGGCCCATCCCTCTCTGTCCCCTCCCCTCACCATCCTGCCCAGTCAGGCCGATCCATCTCCACCTTTGCCAAGGGTGACAGGGGCAGGTGAACTAGATGAGAGGAGCCAGGCCACTTCCCACTTCCCACTCCCATCCCGCCCTCCTTCATGCTCCAGGGAGCACCAGAGCTCAGCATGGCTGTGCTGAGGGGACCCAGGTTTCAGGGGTGGGGGAGATGGTGTAAAGGCACCTCCAGGAGCCAGTCAGAGGCCTCCTTCTGAGAAGACAGTGGTGGGGCAGGCAGCTGGGTGGGGAGGGGAGCACAGTCTTCCAAACTCCTTGAGCCTCTCGTGGTCGCTTTCTCCTTGGGGGTGAGTCAGACCTGGGTGTGTGTGTGTCTGTCTGCCTGTCTCTCTTCATGACATGCCGGTAGTGGTGAGCTGCACAAGAAGGGGCACTTGCTATGGCCCTACCAACACAGGGACCAAAGACCCAGTGTGCGGTAACACTGCAATCCAGCAAATGAGTTAGAGTTGTTTCCCATCGCATAGCTTCTGTGGGACACTCAGGCCACCTTTGTGACCCGCTCAATTGCAACTTGTGACAGATAATGCCCGGTACCATTTTTTAAAAAATCAGTAATGAACTCAGGTTCCATGGACATGCCATACTGGGGGTCGATGAATGGCAGTGGGGACGGGGGTGGTTCTGCCAGGGGAGCTTCACTATGGTGACCAGAAAGGGCTGCCCGAGACTCACTCCCTGGAAGCATGTCTCCTTTTGGTTAAATACAGAAACTACCATAAAAACCATCATCATAATGACTACCACGGTGATTACTCCAATGCACCGAATTATATTAAAACACAAACAAAACCTGGGGCATGATGGAACAGGCCAAGAAGTAGGAGATATGGTATAGTATGTAATTTATTTTTATTACCGTAGGTTTCAACCAGCTCAATGACTCATGCCTGCTTGAACCATAACTGAGTCATGTTTGATATCTCAAATGAGCAGCAATAAAAAAAAAAAACACTTTTATGGGTCCCACATGATTTCCATATCTTATTTAGTTTATGTTTTCCTGTCTTTAAGTTATCCTTTTAGTTTTCTTCTTGTTTATTAAGTTGGTTACTATGGAGATCACAATAGCAGTATCATTGTCTAAGTTTACTGATCTTGAGACAACATTCAGGGTAAGGTTTTTATACTTTAAGTGTTCCAACCCCAAAGAGCAGCAGCGGCTTGAGAACTGTGGATTGAGGGCTTCACGCCGTTTCTCTAATAGGGACAACATAAGGAAGGAGGGAAAGCTCGTTCCCTCTGCAAGTCAGCACAGAGCCCCCACCCGGAAGGCCATTCTCGAGATAAGAAGGCACTTTACTTTCCAACACCCATTTAATCCTTTGCCTCTGATGAACACAAATGCCATTTTCCCTCCAGATTGGGTGAGTGCATAAATAATGGTAATAAGAAACCCAGAATGCTTTATGAAGTTGTCTAAAGTGTGAGAGGCTTTGAGCCCACCTGACCTCTCCTGGTGGTTTTTCCTGGTCTTTCAAATCTTTCAAGGAAGTCTCTCCTATTCTTTAAACTAGAATTGATGAACAGGAGCGAACACTAAAAGTTTTACTGAAAAGACCTAGAAGTTAGACGTGACACTTTGTAGAATATGCATCCATTCGCTCTAACCAGCTCCACAATGAATGGCGTCGGGTTCCAAGGCCTGAGGGAATGGCCAGCTGCACGTCCCTGTGGATATGACAGCTACCACTGCAGTGGGTGCTGTTTTGATGTTAGCAGATGTATTTCATTCCTGCTAAGTCCCTCTGGATGCATGAGCCTTTGCTATTGGTTCTTCAGGTAGCGGCCAGGGGCACCAGGCCTTTGGGTGAGGAGGCACAGGAGAACAAGTGAGCCAGTTCTCAGCTTTTTCGTTTCAAAGCACTTACCAGGCTGCTGGAAAGCTTTTGAGTGCCAAAAGTCAGAGCAGATGCCTCTAATGACAGATTTCAGAAGAAGGCATGATGAGAGCAGAGTCTGTTGTCCAAAAGATGGGGAGAAGGAAGAAAGTTGGAGGGAAAGCAAGAAGAGAAGTGCCATCGAGAGCCTCTCCTTCTCTGGTTAAGGCCCTAAATGGGAAGGAAGGGGGCAAGACACCCACGGGGTTTTGGAGATTCTGAGAGTAGAGGAGACTGTGCTGCTGGACACTGCCCAGGCCACCTTGTCTTGAGGAAGGCAGAGTGGAGATGTCAGGGAAGGAAAGGAGATGGGGCAGATTTGTGAGCTTCCCAAAGCCCAGAGTGGTATAAGAGTGGGGGGAGAGGAGAGAATGAGGGCAGGCTGCCTGCCACCAAGAGGCCTCCAGACTGTGAAGAGGGAAAGCCCCTGCAGAAAGCAGTGAGGGTTGATGGGGGGCATGGATGCCCTATGAAGGGAGGCCCATGCCTAAGGACAAGCTGAGGTCTGAAGCTCAGGGGATGCCAGTGGGGACAGGTACTACCCAAGTACCAGGCAGCTCCCTCCTAGCCCCCGTATACTCCCCACAATGGCCTGACCCTGCATGAGCTCCTGAGCACTTAGATGCCTTCCCCACCCCCAAGAATAAAAAGAAGTGGGAAAATTCCTAACTGGGCTCAGTTTAAACATTACATGATTAAATGTACTTGGACTTGATGGACATGACTTATTCTCCCATCAGGTGGAATGCAGGCTCAAAGCAGAGACTCAGTTGAGTTAGAGAAAAATGGAAGAACCTTACCATTTTGCACACTGATTAAATGTCTTAAAAATCTATCTCTAAAATTGACTGAGGTGATGACAGCATAGGTCTGTGATGAAAATGAGAGCTACTGGGTGTACATTTTGAATGGATTGTACAAAGCATGGGACTGTATAACACAAAGAATCCAGTGGTGGAAGGACTGTGGCTAGAACAAATATGAGAATGTTCTCTCATGAACTATAACAAATATATAATACTAAAACAAGGTGTTAATATGATAATCGGGAGGGTTGGGGGGTAAATACACCAAATGTAAGATATGGGCTATAGTAAGTTCACAGTTTGTGACAAATGTTTCACAGCAATGCAAGGTGTTGGTGGCGTGATGTATAGAAGTCCTGTATGATGATACTCATGTTTGTTTGATAACTTCACAACCTTTACTATACATTTACTGTTTATGTATGTGCATGTATGTATGATATACTTCAATAAACTTTTATTTTAAAAATTTATCTCTGACAATAAAAAAGAGGGTTCCGGGGAGCAGATGTGGCTCAGTGGTTGAGTGCCTGCTTCCCATGTACAAGGTCCAGGGTTCAATCCCTGGTACCTCCTAAAAAATAAATAAATAAATAAATAAATAAATAAATAAATAAATAAAGTTGGCAGCTTACTTAGATAAGTGACAATTGAAGAGAGAAAAATGATCTTTTTAAAGTCAGGAATCATAAGTTTTAATTTTCAAGTTCTAAAACTTTATGTTTTTAGGTTAAAAGATAGTAAGTAGCTTTACCTTTGACCTAGCAATACCATTTCTAGGAATTTGTTCAAAGGAAATCATTACAAATACGGTCACAGATTAGAAGGACAGACATAGTAGCACTGTTTGTAATGATAAAAAATTGGAATAAAAATAAATGACCAACACTAGGGAATTGGTTAAACAAAGAACAGTGGTGAATCTGTTCCTGTCCCAGAGCTGAGCATGGGGTAAGTTATTGTCACCTCCCATGTCTGAGGCTTGAAGACAATAGATGCTACATTCCAAAGAAGCTCCCCTTGTAAAAATGTCAAAATGGGTAGGCAAGCCCTGCTCAAATGACTTTTAAACCCCTATTTCACTAAGGAGATACAGAAGGGTTGGGAGAATGGATTTAGGAGAGGATTTTTCTGGAGATGTCATCAGGGAGAAGTACTGATGTGCTGAGAGTCCCAAGTCAGCCTACCCCTAAGAAGGAGAGGTGGAGGTAAGAGTTGCCTCTTCCCCTCCAGTCTCAAGAAAGGGGCTTGAAGGACCCTGAGAGAGCTCCACATGGATTCCCTGGAGTGGACAAGGTAGACTGGTGAGTGATTTCAGCTGCTGCCATTGAGCCTGAGGGAAGGAGGCCTGCACTCCCAGAGTTTGCTGGAGTACAGGAGAAATCAATTTGTCTCCTGGAGCAAACTGGAGGCACGGAGGCATCAGCTTTTATGGTGGGTCTTTCCCTCTAGGGCCACCTGGAAAGACAAAGAGGACTCTGGCTCCCAGGTTGGAGGCGTATGTCGCCTGCATTTTGGGAGTGCAGGAGAGAGGTCCTGAGGGACAAGAGTCTCTGAAGAAGCTCCAAAAATGTGCGTGGGAGGAGGGGCCTGGCCCACAGAGCACAGAGCCCTGTCATGCTGTCTTATGACAGTATCATTCGAGGACAAACTTGCTTGCTTCCCTACCCACTTCTCCTTGCCCTGGTTCTGATTTCAGAAGGATCAGAAATAGAGGCTAAAGAAGCAGCAGCAGCTAATAGCCCGGAAAAAAAAAAACACGTAGAAGCTGGAGAAAAATCAGCTAAGTAGAAGCTGCGTACGTAGGGAAGGTGGTGAGTTACAGAGAAGCCAGTCTGGGCCTCCTTCCCCAGCTGCAGGTTTCTCACACATGGGGGCTTCAGCAGGGGGAGGGGGACGTTGAGTTTTTGAGAGGAAATAAAGTTTTGATTATTTTATTAAAAGTGATTGGACACGTCACAGAATTAAGACCATGTTCTGTGATTTAAAGTGACCCACACAGCTTTAATTACCTAAAAATGACCCGAAAGGTTAAGGAGCTGCCCTGCTTTTCAGCCAGTGCAGTGGAGGGAGGGGACACAGCCCTGCTGAACCTATTCACAGGGGCTAGGGTGGAAAATAGAGATCAAGTGACTATTCCCCATAAGCCCTCCTTGCTTAATGCTCCATTTACAGTACCAAGCCTCTCCAAACCTCAGCTTCTCCCACTGCAAACTGGAGAAAAGAAGAAGACTTCTGTGAGATTTAAATGAGGAAGTCATGAACACAGTACCTGGTACCCAGAAAGAGCGCACTGAGGACTAGGAATTATTAGTCAAGGAAATACTGTCTAACCACTGAAACGACATATTAGAACAGGTAGTCATGTATAAAGATAGTCATAACATGCATTAAGGGAAAACGTATGTTTCAAAACACTCGGTATACTCTGACTCCATATTTAATTGCTTATCTATTTTTCTGCACAGAAAATAATCTAGAATTAAATATACCAAATGTTAACAGAGGTAATCCATAGATAGAAGGATTTCAGGTTTCACTGATTTTCTTGTGTCCCCCACCCCACTAAAATTTCTACCACAAATACAGATTGCTTTTGTAATGACACACACACACACACACATATTTTCAATCAAGGGGAAAAGATGTAACTTCCCTATTCAGCATCTGCAGCTCTAATTGTCCCCTTTGTCATTTTATACCCCTAGCTACTTTAAAATACACAAAGCAAAGCCTCATGTTGGCGCTGCCTTTCCTCTCCTCCCCGAAGGCAGATTCTGAAGAAGCCACTTAGCTGCGGAGGCCAGTTCCTGCCCCAGGAGCTCAGGTCTGCCCAGGAGCCTCCACGGCTGGCCTTCCAGAGCTCTGCAGCAGGCAGCTGATATATCCGGAGGCACTTCTGGACCTCCGTGGATTCATTACCCGGGCTCTGCAGGGAACAGAATGCATTTTTTTCCTCCTACTGGTTTGTGGCAAGAACCCGATCAGCATCTAGGAAAGCCTAAGGATTCTTTTTTCCCTTCTTTTAAGAGCAATAACATTATTAAAGGTGGACTGAAACAAAGGACATGCTGGTTGCTTCACACACACTCACACACACTACACACACACACTCGCACACAGCAAGTCCTCCATTTTACTGCCGTGGTTGGATGGGCGGATTGCTTTGCTGCCCTGGCCCTCCATGTGGTGTGTGCTGGACCACAGGAGGTAGATGAGTCAGAAAGGGAGAGGGAGTGGTGCAGCAGGGACAAGAGCAGATTTTATTTTAGGAAAATATCTGCTTTGCAAAGAACTGAAGCTTCGCTTTTATTAGTGGCATACTGTCAAATAGGAGCCTCGAGCTCTCAGGGTGGGGGTCAGCTCCGCTCCAGAGGTGGAAGAAACAATTAGGCACACTGCCCAGCAGTGGACTGGAGTTGATCAGCACTCTACCAGTTACTAGTAGGATTTGGTCTAAGACGGAGTGAGAGGATGTAAAGTGGTGCAGCTGCTGTGGAAAAGTTTGGCAGTTCCTCAAAATGTTAAACATAGAGCTACCCTATAACCCAGTAATTCTATTCTTTTTCCACTTCATTTCCAAGAGAAATGAAAAAATATATATCCAAACAAAAACCTGTACATGAATCTTCATAGCAACATTATTCCTAAGAGCCAAAAGGTATAAACAACCCAAATGTCCATCAACCAGTGAATGGATAAACAAAATGCGGTATATCCGTACAATGGAATATTATTCAGACATGAAAAAGAATGAAGTGCTGATATATGCTATAACATGGATAAACCTTGAAAACATTATGCTAAGTGAAAGAAGCCAATCACAAAAGGCCACATATTGTGTGATTTCATTGATATGAAATGTAAATTTGCTAGAATATGCAATTTTAGAGAAAGAAAGTAGATTAGGGGTTTCTTAGAGCTGAGGGGAAAAGGGAAGAAGGGAAGGGGGATGGAAAGTGACTGCTAATGGGTATGAGGTGTTTTCCTTGGGTGGCAAAATGTTCTAAAATTAGATTGTGGTGATGGTTCTACAACGCTATGAATACTAAAAATCACTGAATCATGCACTTGATATACGTGAATTGTATAGTATATGATTTATATCTCAGTAAAGCTATAAAAGAGAGACAGGAGGGAGATATTGTTCTACAATATCTGTTCTAGAAAATGGGATAAGATGTGGGATTGATTTATGACAATACTGAGACGTTAAGAAGTAATTTTACTTCTCACAAATTCTTCATGTATCACACCCTAACGTCCTCATTTCACCAGTCCAAGCCCAATTTCTAAACAGTGTTGAGGGCTTGTTGATCACAGCCTGCCCTCCTTCCCCCAATAAACCTGACACCCCTCATCCCATGGGCATTTGCTCGAGCACTTTCTAAGAACGCTGTGAAACCACACAACATGAAGCTGGGTCTTGAGAAATTTATACTGTACCTACAGATGGGATCAAACATTTTTTCCACCTTTCCCAGTTGCAGCAACTGCCAGCATAATTTTGCAAGGTTTGTAACAACAAGCTGATGGGACAGAGAGAATTGCAGACAGCCTGGACCAGCTGGTGTTTAAGAGCTGACCCCGACACACCAACCTGTGCCCGTCTGCCTACTCCTTGCCCACCAAGCCCAGCCGGCGTCAGGGTGGCATTGCATCAATCCTAGGAGTGGGTGACCCAGCCAAGAGGAACATCCAAACTGTCTTGAGGGAAAGCCAGTTATCTATAAGTCACCTTTTTTCTAAAGCTATCTTGATCCTTTACTTTGTCATAAATTGAAGGTATTCTGGATTTTGTCCCTTCAAGAACATTATTTTACAAAGCCTGTTATCCTATTTAACAAGCTTCCTTTTCTCATCAATTTGACCTATCTATTTCTAGTGCTATAAAATAAGCCTAAACATTAGGAATTCATCTTTGTGTTTAATGTCCTGATATCTCTCCTAAAATGACTTCATCTCTGAAGGATGCCATATATCCAGCGGTATTCCCCCTTTAACAATTCCTAATCTGCATGTCCTCGCTATAAGTATTGTTTAGCTTTACTCTGCTACAGGCTTCATTACACTAATTCCCTTCCATTTGAACTAAAAATCATAATTCAAGATTGAGAGCAGCTTCCACTGTAAGGACATGTGGCTGGTGGGTGTCATTGTCTTTTTCCATTTTCCCCATTTCAAACCCTCCTTTCTCATGTCACCTAAAGCCAGCTTATCTAAAGGTCCTTTCCCTCCTGCTTTTATATCTCCACTCCCACCCCTTAACCTCTGGTCTTGTTCCTCCAGGTCAGCCCAGTCACATACAACATCACTCTGTTTTTCCTGTGGCAGAGGTGGAGAGATGCCAGAAAGGGCTGCACCTCTTGCAAAACCCATCACAGACTCTATGGGTCACCTTTTGATGAAGCAGTTAGTGCAAAAGATCCAGGAAATTTAAAAATGTCTATGTCAAGTCATCTTCCTTTTCTGTGATTTGCTTTTCCTATAATGAGTCATAATGTCAGTACTTGAGCTTTTTTGGTTAAAAAAGTATATATTATGGTTGTTGAGTGTACCAGTTCTGGCATCCAACTGCCTGGATTTTGTCAATGGCTTAGCCTTTGTATAAATTATTCACCTCCCCTCCACCCCAAAACTGCTTTTGCTAGGTACATTGAGGATGATGACAGCAGCAACTATTTACAAGTGCTGATGTGAGCATTAAGTAGGATAATCCATGGAAAGTCTCCAGGAAGATCTCAAAATGCATTAGTATAGTGGTGGTAGTAGTAGTTGTGTAGTTGCTATGTAACTTTCCTAAGAGGAAGGAATTACAACAGCAGTTAGGATAAACCACTGGTTTATGTCATTCTGATGTACATGCATACACTATATGTGATACTAAACAAGATAACGTTCATTGGAAGGAAATGACCATAGAACTTGTTTTTAAAAAGTTGGGGTGGGGTGGGGTGGAGCAGCTGTGGCTCAAGCAGTTGGGCACCCGCCTAACACACAGGAGGTCCCAGGTTCGATTCCTGGTACCTCCTAAAGAAGATGAACAAGACAGCGAGCTGACATGAAGGGCCGGCATGGCAAGCTGACACAACAAGATGACACAACGAGATAACGCAGTGAGGAGACACAATGAGGAAACACAATGAGAGACACAACAAGCAGGGAGTGGATGTGGCTCAAGCAACTGGGTGCCTCCCTCCTACATGGGAGGTCCTGGGTTCAGTTCCCGGTGCCTCCTAAAAAGAAGACAAGCAGACACAGAGAGCACACAATGAGCAGACAGCGAGTGCAAACAACGGGACGGGGGGAGGAGGCAGATAAATATATAAAATAAATTTTTGAAAAGGGGGGAAAAGACTCGAAGAATTTTATGTATATTATTCTAAGAATCTCAGAAAAGGTGTTCATTAAAAACAGAAGAAGATGAATTTCCCATCAGTAGCGTAAAATGTGTAGGAAATGGCTGGGAAGTGGTTTGAAAAAGCAAACTTACATTAAAGCACGTTAATTTCATTTCAAGAAAATATTACCAGGATCACATTAATATCAATCAGTGCATATATGATGCTGAAAAATATGGGCCTGCCTTTTTAGAAACCTCTACCAAAGAGATGCTAAAGAGGTGGTTTTAAAATACATACAAACACAGCCAAGGGAAGTCTCAACCCTGAGCAGTGAAAGTGAAGGAGTTTAAGGAAGGGGTTGGGAAACACACGGGGGAAAATCTAGCAGGTGCTGGGAGAATAATGCAATTTCTTAGGGCAGCAGATGTACAAGTGAAACAGTATCCAGTAACAGTCCATCAGATGGTAATTATAGCTGGACTGGAGAAGAACCGCCGAGATGAAAAGGGGCAATTCAAAGGGTAACTGAATGCCAGTGAGTGACATCTTCCTGAGAGATCACATACCAGGAAAAAGCGGGGCAGCACTTAGCTCGAAGAAGGGGGGTTTAAATAAACCGTCATTTTTCTTTGTAGATGGACAAAGGGAAAATGTGGAGTAACCAAATGCATTGGCTCCAAGTGGAGGCCTCCAAAGAATTCATGAGTCGAGATTTAAGTAGACCATCACGGCTGACAGCCATAAAAGCATAACAACAGGCATTGATCACTCTGAAAATATGATTCCTAGGGAAGGATGATGGGTGGATTGGCTCCCGAAAAAAAATGAAACAAAAAGAGAGAGAGAGAAATGCGTTCACTCTGTAATTCCATGAACACGATAAACCAAGATGAAGAAGGACAAAAGTGATTTACAGAGAACAATGTGGAAAAGCTGTTGATCCTGAACCAAGGTACAGGAGCTTTTTAAGCCCAGTGCAGATTTTCTAGAGTTTAATATGATGAAAAATAATTATTTAAAATCCCAGTCTTGGGATGGAAATGCAGTGCCTCAGACAAACACTGTCCCCCAACCCATGGAATTCTGCAGAAAAGGGTCTAATCCCACTGCGGACATTTTTCCTAAGACGGGGCTCTCACTCTCTGGGTGGCCAGTGCAGGCCTCTTCTGCCCCTGGCTTAACAAGGCCGGATCAGCCCCGTGTTAATACTGAAAGGAGACAGTAAGGTCCTGGAGGGGTGGCAGTGACGGCGCCATGGCCATCTCTGAAGCCCTGTATAAGCACAGGAAGGAAAGAAGACAGGTTTGCACACGAACCAACCCCAAAGTAAGTCAATTTTAAGAAGTAATTCAACTGATTTGAATTCAGTCAATTCAGACAGATTTTGAGTATTTTGCCAATGATGGTGCTTAATACAGGTGGGCCCAGTTGATTCATTCAATAAAAAACTTTCCTGGAAAAATTCTCAGAATGTAAATGCACAGGCCAAGATGGCGCATTCAAGCCAGGAAAAGAATCATCCAGGTCCATCCCAGGTGGGTGATTGTCTTGGTCAGGAAAAAGCCCTCTCTCTTGCCCATAAACTTACCCTGGTTGACTGTGGAGACAGTACGCCGCATCTTTGGGACCTATTGCAGTAATGGGTGATGAAATTCATCCACACTGTCTCCTGTGTCCTTTCTTACCGCCTGATATGGGGTGGGCTGTCAGTTAATAGAAACAATAGGGAAATGCGGCAGGGATGCCCATCATCCAAAGCAGGCGGGGACCACCAGGGCCTTGGGGGCAGGGGGCATCTTTCCCTGTCACGCAGTGATGAATTTCAATCACCGCTGGCTTGTGCCAGATTCAAATTGGCAACCCACCAGGATGAAACGCTTTCTATCCCATTACTCGTGCCTGGAGTGGCCTTTTCCCTTGAAGATTGGCTTCCTAGGTGAGAGCGAGGCAACGGATGGTCACTGGAAGAAGGTTTAAATAGGATAAAAGGTGTGAATGGAGAGTGGCTGGCGAGAGAAATGTGGGGACATGGTGAGGCAGCCGAGGGGCCCATCTCCAGCTTGCTGAACTGGGGTGGGGTGTCAGGTGTGAAATTTAAAAGGGGAAAACTGAATCCAGTTAGTGGTGATAACCGCTCAACCTCGCTCAGTTCAAGGACTACAAAACGATTGCTCTGCTAAGAAAACAATGTATTTCCGAGCATACAGCAAGTCCTCCTAAAAATGTCTCCGATAATCAGCCTAAAACATTAACATTAACAACATGAAAACATTAAAGCCATCTAAACTGTTACAAAGAGGAAAGTAATTTTAAATAATAGTCTTTAGCATTTTAACCTTGATCAAACATTTAAGCTTTCTAAAGTTTTTACTAAACCATTTAAATTATGTCTTTATGGAAACCTTCTCAAAAATGAGTCCTATAAATAGCAGTAAAGGGGCTTCTTAAAAAGTCAGAATTCACCAATAAATGAAGCAACACAATGCAGCAAGGCAACACACGTTGGCATCGTTTCCCCACCTATCCGTCAAGTGGTTCTTCCTGGGCCAGGCCTGAAACATTCCATCCCAAGCCGAGCCTTGGAAGAAGTGGAGGCTCTGGTCCAAGGTAGCACCTGGAGATGACCGCTGAGAAGGTTATTAAGGGTCAGGCATGATTTCAAATCCTACCAACCTGGGCAGTAACATTAGGATCATTTTCAATGAAACAAAATGTTTTCTCTGGCTTTCTCCCTACCGGGAGCTCCAGCTTGCCTCAAAATCTTTACCTTTGGAAATTCCCAGGGGAGGTATCTCCTGCATGTTCAGAAAAACATTGTTCTTGACATCCCGGGGACAGTGGCTGTACTCCTCCCCTCTGGCTCCTGCCCTGCACTCAGGCTGCCAGAGGACTAACCAGACACAGAGACCACATGTTGCAACTAATGTGTAAGGGCTGTTCACGGCCCACTGTGTGTTCTGACCATACTTGGAGGTGTCTCAGCAATGGCTGCAAGAGGACAGCATCTCGTCACCTTCCCCTGACCTGTTAGAGGAGATGTAAAGCAGTGTCCATGTACTTTTTACCCATAGCCCCTCTGGGATCAGCACAGAGCTGAGTAAGCTGGTTTTCAATGATGGACACAGAATATAGCCCCAGCCCTCGGACCCCATGACACTGTCTTGGCCCTAGACTTGTGGGTCTTGACCCTCATCCCCAAGAAGGGGTCCATTCCATTCCCAGGGGCTTTGCAGGCAAACAGCCCCCAGGAGGGCTCAGGCACATCTGATTCCAGAGAGGGCAGGGCTTAAGCTACAATGCTAAAGACCCTGCTACTTAAGACTATATAGATCCTTATAGATCTACGGATGAAACCATCTATGTCTGGGGTTTGCTTGAAAAGAATATGAGCAGAAGGGACAGCCAGCGGGGCTACAGAAGAACTAAAATCAGACAGGAGTTGAAAACTGTGGAAGCTGGGTGCTGAGTCTGAGGGGGTTTCAGTGCTATGCAGTATGTGTTCTGGCACAGAGACCCATCCTCAAACCGGCACAGGTCGGTGAAGATGTACGTGTAAAGATGGAGAGAAGCATTAAGAAGCTCTTATGGTAGTTTGATGGAGTAATCCTAAATCTGTTAAATCTGATAATAAAATAATAGGACTTGAATTTTGTCTGTTTCTTAATCTCATTTTTCCAGTAATTCACTTTTTCAGAAGTATCAGTCTGCAACAGATTGTACATTAACAACTACAACAAAAAGGTCCTTTGCCACACACAGATTGGGAAGTCCTGCTCTCTTCTCTTCTCCCTACTTTTGTAGACATTTGACATTTTCCATAATAAAAGAGTCGGGAGGAAAAGAGAATTATTTGTTTTCAGTCTCTACTCAAATATAGATTGATGACATATTGGAAAATAAATGGAATTTGCTACTTTAGAAGTATCAGGATAAAGTTTGGACTTATATTAGCCTTAGTGAAGGTAAGGGGCTGGTCCTAAGCTGGGTCCTGGTGGAGCCCCCTCCTCGGTGCCCTCATGTACAACAGGACCTGGACGGGGCCGCTGCACTGAGCTTGTCACGTGCAGCTTATCTAGGTCTGAAGAGTACCTCCTGGCTAAACGTTTTGAGAGTTTAAAATTTCTACTTTCTTCTTTTCTCTCCCCCAAAGGACAGGAGTTGGTCCACTGAGATGATTTTTTTTTAACTTAAGTGGAAGTATATACAAGCACTGGAAGTGTCCATGAAGTCAACTGAACAAAAAGATGTTTTCAAGTCAAGTCACTGAGAAGGGCTGGGTGTAGGTAGATGTACATGTATATGTCTGTCCAAAATGAAATCTCTGCTGTTTCGGTTCCTTTTCCTTTTCTGGTAATGAGAGGGGTAGGGGGCTGTTCATTTTAAGGTCCCAAATCCCTGATCCCCAGGGCAGCTGATAGATTCCTTTTGATCATCCAGACTCCCCACCGCGGAGTTAAACAGACCAAGCTTAGTACTGCAGCCCCAAATGTCTCAAAATGCTGCCAGCTCTCTTTTCCTGTCATTTTGTCCTAAGAGTGAAGGACCTCTTATTGCTTGAAAGCAAAACAGCCACTGAAAGGGGAACTCTGCTTTTGAGGAAGGGGCTTGGCTGTAGGCCCATTTGTCCGGGGACATGGCAGCCATGGGAAGGCGTCCCCGTGGTGTCACCCTGCGGTGTCACCCCGCAGGGCCACGTGAAATAGCCACTCGAGGGAAAGGGCTGTGAGCCCTCGCAGGGCGCTGCCTGTAAGGGTATGAGCGCCAGGTTCCCTGTAATTAAGGAGCAGCCTGCTCCCATGAAGACGGTGCCGCCGCCCCATCTGCCAGCCGCGGGAGCTGGCACCGCGCCTCCCTGCCTGCTGCCGCCCTGCTACCCACCGGCTCCTTGGAGACCTCCTTTGATGGGGCGTTGATGCCAAGCTTTTCCAGAGGATAGACAATCTGTCGTCGTGGCCGCACGGGAACCAAGTAATGAAGGGCAGATGTCAGCGAGTGGGCGTAGGGATTCTGGAACTGAAAGACAGCAATCTATATTTTAGGAGAGAGAATGTCAGAGTGCCGCGGCACAGATGTCTGCGTGAGGCTTTGCAAATACAAAATTCTTAGCTCGGCCAAATCAGAGAGGGGGTAAAAAAAAAAACCCAGCAAATAAACAAACATTCTTCGAGCAGAGGAATGAATTGCAGATAATGCCTGACACTAATGAAGATAATTACGAGAGTAATTACATTACTATCTCTGTGGGAATGACAGATAAACAAGTGGTTTGGTTTATGGGATTTTTCAGTACAAGTATTTTCCCCAGGAGGATATTCTTCTCCATAGTGATCATGAATCAGCTTGAATTGACCCCATTAAGCTGTGTTATCTGCGTCTGTTAACCTTTGCTTGTTTGGCACAAGCTGCTTTAAGAAGACACAGATAAAAATGTCATCCAAGGGGCAACTTAGCACGGATGTGAAAATCCTCCTGTTTGTGAAAGTTCCTCGTGGCGACTTCAACTAGACCTCTGTTGATAAAAATAAGGGTTTTAAAACAAAAGGATTTAAAAAAAGGATAAAATCAGAAAGTATTCATGGGTGGATGGGTGAGGAGGGATTCAATCACATTATTTTATTAATTATTAATTTATTATTTTATTAATTTCTATTAATACTAAACTATAAGCAGAATTTATGCTTATTGAAATGGACCATGATAAGGCATGTTTTAGGAGAATGTTTTAAATATTGATTTTGCCCAATTTTAAAACTTGACAGAGAAAACTGAACGTGGTGATCTTTATTTCTGTCACACTCATGACATCTTAGGGATTTTGATGAAACCAACTTGACAGTATCGCAACCGTTTAAACCTCAAAAGTTAAATTGTGAAAGCAAAACTTTTAATGATCTATTTATTGAATTTAAGCTGCAAGCAAAGAAAGTAAAGCTGAACTGTAGGTGTAGTTTAATAAGTAAGATGATTTACATATGATTTGTTTGCTGCTCTAAAAATAGCACCAGGGATTTCCAAAAGCTTCTAAAAGAGATTTCTAAAATCCTTCCTCATTGCATTTCATACCTTGATTTTGCAAAATGAGAAACAGAATCCAGGAAACCCAAGCCAGGAATCCCTAGCCAGAGACCTGTACTGACACCTGGGAGGTCTCTCAATACCTACCTCGGGAGAGGGGTGTGGAGGCAAATATCCTCATAATGCAAACCCTAAGCCTGCTGTTACTGCAGGCATCTGGGGATTTATGAGAATTGGGGGATTCTTACCCCAATTATTTGGTACTTCTTCTTAGCCTTGTTTAAACTGTATTTGTGTACATCAACAGGAAGCACAGTCTAAGAGGAAATCTGTTTCCAAATGTGTTTCTATATCGAATACAGCAGAATTCATAACATATTCCTAATTTCTATACCATTGAGGTAAATATGTAAACAGTCAATGGAACACCTAAGATATTATCTTTATTATTGATGCAATTGGACTTTCTACCAATCCAGCACATCCAGGCAATATTGTGAATAAAAACTAAGAATTTAATATCACATCTTGAAGGTCACAAAATTGGCACTTGGCCAAATGCCAAGCAAAAGGAAATTGTACAGGGCTGGGATTTTCCAGCAGAACTGTTACCTTCACATCACATTAAGTTTAAATCTAGGCTTTCACATTGCTGTCATGCTGCATTGTGATAGGAAAAAGAATCACTACAGCAGATTCCACATCTCAAAGCTTTTCCGTGTTTCTTCTTCCTTCCCCATCTGCCCTGTACTTCTCTAAAAGATTTTCACTGAATATGATATACTGTCAAAATTACTGTTAAGTGTACATACGATTGCACACTTTAGACTGTTCTTAAGTTGAATGAATAAGGCCCTTTTAAAATCTACTTAGCTTATTTATGGTAACAAAGATGAAAAGTAACAAGGCCAAAGACTCTGGGCAGAACATGAGAAGGTTTTAGGTCGCGAATGGAGTCTGATGGGACAACTTCCACCTAGTCTAGTGGTGGAATTCCACCGTCCCTCGAGTCCACATCGACTTGAGGACCAATGCTGTCGGTAACTGAGGGGCCAATCTGCAGGGAACATTTTGGGAAATGAGCTTGAATAGGCCATTGCCTGTGGAAACAGCCGGGACACTGTGTGTGTATGAGAGAGAGAAAGAGAGAGAGAGAGAGAGAGTTTACTGAACTCCTCCTAAATACCAGGCACAGCTCTAGGCACTGGGATACAGCTTTAAACAACACACACTAAAATCTCTGCCTTCTTGGTAAGATCTGTAACTCTGGGGAATGAAAAATGCTACGGAGAAAACTGAAGCAAGATAAGAGGAGATGCAGGCAAGATGAAGGGCTTGCTATTTTTGTATGTACATTTACATAACGTATATACATTCCATAGGTGTTTTGAAAGTATTGCTCTATTTAAGTGTAATAAGTGTTATACAGAATTAAGTATTTCCTATATAAAGGTTACATTGGTATTATCTATTTCCACAAAAGGTTTCCAACACTTTAATGGGGGGTGGTTGTAGTGCTTATTTGGGATGCTATAGAAGCACACAAATCTTTTAGAATAGAACTGATTTGTTCTACGGATTCAATACTAAAATGATTTTTTGTTCCCAAGGAACACGATAGGGTTGTTTGGGCATTGTACAAATACACCATAAGAAATAATTTGATTTTCATGCCTCTTAGGAGGAGTTTTGCATAGTTTTCAGTCTCTGTTTTGTCAATATAGAAAAGCCAACAAATTGTTCTACTAATTAAATTGGTTGTATTGTTTTGGAAATTCAAAGCCTTCTGGACTTTACTGTAGTGTGAGAAAAGGGCCAAACTCAATATGGCCAATGAAAATTCAGATCCGTGTCATAATCAAAACCCATCAAGAGAGGGGTGCTCTCTCCTTCTCTTGCCTTTTTACCCCTATTCTGGCCTTCTTCGCCCCTCGCCTGGATCAATATGCATGTAAACCTGGCCATTTATAATCTGTAAGGGGAATAGTAGTCTGTAAATTGGCCTCTTTATCACTCTTCAGCCCCTTCCTCTCTACCTGGGACCCATGATCTGTTATTTTCTCCCATTTCTCTTCTCACCATTCCTTAACAAATTACTGGTCTAAATAAAAAAACAAAGAGCAGTGAATAAAAATGGGGCCTACAGTCGCTGGAAAACTGAATCATGACGGTCTTTTTTACCTTGCCGCTCCTGAGTTGTGGGTAAACAGGATAGTAGAGACAGGACTTGAAGCCTAAACGCAGGATCTCCTTCAGAAAAAACTTGGTGTAGTGCCGGAAAATGGGGTTCAGGGCGAAGTGATGCAGGTGCCCGTGTTCCTGGCGCTGGTGATGGGTGAAGTAGATGAAGTCCTCGATGTT
>JAQZBX010035157.1:5207-24792 GCA_029593785.1 Cabassous unicinctus
TGAGTCCAATGAACTGGAGAGTAGGTTTTGCAACTCTGCTGAAATTCAAGGCTCAATTGGCACATGGACGGACCAAAGATTTATAATGCTAATTATGGGTTCAAATAAAAGGAGCAGAAGAGCCATGTGTATAGAACCTATAAATGAGTCTCACTCTGTTACACTGGGGAGCATAAATTCCAAAGTAAGGCCCACTGACAGGGTGCTGAATTCCTGAGCTGTCTTCCCTGCTTATAGTTTCTGGATATCTCTAGAGCCCTCAGGAGCCCTGCTATCTGAGATACTGTTTACTGTGGCAGTCAATGAGATCCTGCTGAAATGTGCATAAGCATAACCTCTGGAATGACCTTCGGACTGGGCTAAGAGACACTTTGGAATATCTTGACACATGGGAAGGATTCTTTGATGGCACTTTTTCCAATTGGAAAAATTTATTTTCTCTACCAGGATGACAAGAAGCTAAAAGGGCCCATGAAGTTACAATACCTAAATTTGACAAAGCATACAAAATAATCATAAATAGAACCAATTTATTTGATGATCTTCATCTTTTAAAATTATTTATTTAAAAAAACTGCCTAAATGGAAGCTAAATGACAGTACTCATAAAAATATTTTTTCTGAAATATTTACACATAAATTTTAAAAAAAGAATTGAGAATAGTATCTGTTTACCAGAATAGTAAAGAGAGATTTTCTCAATTACGTTATGATCTACAGACAAGAGTCAACTGAAGGTGTCAACTATTTAAAATAAATTAAACATAAAATGCAACTTTGAAGGTAATTGTGATTTTATTTTAAAAATTCAAAATAATAAGAGCATGTTAAAAAAAGGACTTTGATAAGAAAAATACCAATGACAAGTTATTAGAGATAGATAAGACTGAGATCAAAATAAATTAATCTATACCCAAATCATTATTCTACTTATTCTATTTTTTACTTTCCTTCCTTTTTAATGACAATATCAATAAACAATATAATTAATTTTTCAATAATCAATAGAATAACACTTAAAATTTTGCTTTAATTTACATGGCTATATATTATCATAATTTTAAGAATTGATGTTATTTTGAAAATAATGTTGAATACAGTTATTTCATTTGTCTAGTAGTATAATAAAACCAATTTGCCACAATAAAAACATTTGAAAAATGAAATAATGTTAATTTTTTAGCAACCCCCCCGCCCCCCAAAAAAAAAAAAGTGTCCTGGTTTGGATGATAAATTACAATGCAGAGCAATGCTGGTTTCTTTCATCTTACCCTTTCAAAACTATGACACTTCAGGTCTGATGAAAAATGAACAGGTTTACTGAACCATATGTCTCTTAAGTTTGGAAAAACAGCAAGGGCCTTGAAGCTATCATTTTGAAAGGCTCATGTAAGTTAGGTTCTTAGACAAGGCTGATAATCCTCTCTAATACTGAGGGAGTAGGAAATGAAGACGATCAAGAAAGAATAAAGGACAGATGATTTCAGAACTATAATTACATATAAATTCATTTTAAAATATGATTTTATTTATTCAATACATGCTATATTGTTATTATGCCTAGTATACTACATTTACATGTGGCATTTCTCAACATCTCTCACCTGGATTATTGAAGAGGATTTCAAATAACATGTTTAGACCACTTGCCTCAGTATAGTAAAATATTACCACAACAGTCAGATGATCGTATAAATATTAAAGAACAGCTTATATCACTCCTCCTCAAAACCATTTGATGGCTTCCAGTCTCATTCACAATGAAAACAATGTCCCACATGACCCTTCATGATCAGTTCCATGTGTTTTCCTCCTTTGGGGTATATTCAACAGCGAATGTGATAATGTGATGACCAGGCATTTACATTTTATTTGGTTTCATTTCAGAGACCCTTGATGAGGATTTCCCTAAATGAGGATATTGTCTCTGCCATATCTACCATCATTGGCTCCCCTCCTCATGTTTTGCTGTCTTAGAACTTTCCCATAATGAGACTCACCCCTTTCAGTCACCTGCTCCACCAGCTTCTCACTTGGAGAGGAGTTCCCCTTATCCAGTCAGTCTTCCCTTGGAGTTCTGGGTAATATGTTTTTCTTTCCCATTTTATTACACGTGATTATTATTCAGTGACAACACCTTTGATAGGTTGATTTTTGCAGGTGTTTGTTCCCAGACAGACTTCATCTTCCTAATCTAGGACTTGCCTTCCTGCATACTAATCAATGAATATCAGAGCAATGCAGACTCGCTTGAAGATGAGTATGAACAAAATGTACTGTGAGAGTAATTTTGCTGAGTGTCATAAATCATCCAATCTTCCTTCAAAGTCCACAATTTCTTTTCCTCTGACCTTTTCAATTATCTTTATTGTGAATCATTCATGTGCATGTTTGAGAATTGATCCTGTTATGAAGACAGGCTTCCAATGCTGCTATAGCCTATGGCAATGTCTCCAGATTCTTATCTCTAAGAGAAACTATTTTCTGTAAAATGCATTTGGACAATGGAATATACACTGCATTTTCTGACTCAATTGTTTCATTCATTTGACACTGAGTAGCTACTAGGTGCTATGAACAGAGCACATTCAGGATTTTGAGCTATTTTCAGGGTACCTTTAGTCACACGGCAACATTGTGCTAATTAAAATAATCCACCCTTTTCTCTGGGAAGACAAAGCTCTGTGTCACGTTGTATAAGTCGATGAGCAGAGCGTGGGTGATTTCCTTTTTCCACTTATTCCTTTTTCTGGGTGCTTTTGAGCAGTAACCAGCTGCATAGCAGTGTGTGGTGGTTCAAGAGGTGAAAAACATTTTCTCTACACTCAAGGAACTCCAACCTGTGGAGATGGACTCTGTTTTGGTCTTCCTTATTTTATCGTATAGCTAAAGAAAGAGACAGAACACATATCAAATTCTTGATAAATACTTACAGGAATCAATGTCCAACTTAGTAGAAATATTTGGATAGAATACTCTAGAAATCAATGTACTTGATGAATTAAATTGCAAATGGGTTTGTGTTGTCAATATTAAAATACTGTATAATTTCATGTGAGGATTTCTGTAACTCTTTGATTACCTTCAGAGATATAAATCTCCATACATATCATAAAGAAACAACATTCTTTGAAATACAGGTGAGGATAAAGATTCTTTGATTTCAGACATGCATTCAGCCTCTTTTCACCTCTCTCTGTGGAACAGCAGTTATTCTTATTAGCAGAGATGTCAGTGGATCTATTTAAATTTTACTGATACCTTTTTAACACTCTGCTCAACCAACCCTGGAAAGATCTTTGTCTATCAATTATGCAAAAAGAGATATCACTTGAAGTAAAACCAACATCTCAGAAGAGAGACAAACCTCTTCCGGTCCCTGATGCGTTCTTTCCCTAGTGAGATTAAGAACAGGTTCTGACTGGCTGTATCACTTGTTTATCATCCTTATATTTACAATTGAAACACACACACACTAGTAACTTTTCCAAAATATCAATGACTTCCTGATGGACATAGCACCCAGGTTTACTCTAATGGACTCGTGGTGGCCATGAGAATGTGCCTTGTGGACCACCAGTTATAGAGAGTGTAATTGTATGAGGGCCCCAGCTACTATGTTTGAAATCTGTTGCTGAGTTTGTGCTGAGACCATGCTTCCCTTTGTCTGTTTCCAGCCAATGACTGAGCTTGGCAGGGATACTAAGGCAGACCCATTCCTGAGAGAAATGGAGCTTCCCTGATAGACAGCTGTGGCTTGAGGACTCTCTGAAGGCCTTGCCAAACCTTCCTTAGGCTGCATGGTGTTCTAAGATGGCTCTACTCGACTTTCTCTCCCTCTCTTCTTCACTTGGTGTCAGATTTGCATCCTGGTTTGATGGCTCTCCTATCCTTCTCCATTTTCTCTCACACAGGTGTTTCCCCTAATAAAATCCTTGAAAATTTAATCCTATCTTGGCTTCTGCTTCTTGGACAACCTGGACTAACACAGGACTCCAGTATTGACTAACTCTAAGCAGCACATGCCCAGAATTATCTTGAAAAGAAGGCATAAAGCCAGCAACCCTTTTCCTACTTCAGATGGAATATTGATAACTCACTGGGTAAAAATCCTCACTGTTTTAGTTTCATTGGCTGCTCAAGCAAATACCATGCAATGTGTTGGCTTAAACAATGGTGGTTTACTGGTCACAGTTTTGAGGCTAGGAAAAAAATTCCAAAATCAAGACAACATCGAGGTGATGCTTTCTTCCTAAAGACTGGTGTCTGGTGCTGGCTGCCGGTAATGCTTAGTCCTAGGCTCCTCTGTTACATGGCAATGCACATGGCGGCCTCTCCTGGCCTCTCCCTTCTCTTCCGGGTTCCACTGACTTTCAGCTTCTACTTCTCATGACTTTCTGTCTGAATTTTATTACACTTCTAAAGGACTCCAATAATAGGATTAAGACCCATCCAGACTGAGGTGGTTCATACCTTAACTCAAGTGACCTCATTAAAAGGTCCTACTTACAATGGGTTCATAGCCACAGGAATGGATTAAGTTTAAGAACAGGTTTTTCTGGGGGAACCTATAGCTCCAAACCAACACACCCATCTTCTTAGTTCAAATTAATTTCTTCATCTTTTGCCTTTTACCTGTTTTAACCCCAGTCCCTGTGATTCATAGTCTGTATTCAAGAAAATCACATCTGACCATGCCTGTCTGCTGGGCCATCTGAACACTGCATGTGATGCCCTAAATTCACCTCCTTGTGGTGTGAACTTCTAATTGCAAACCTGCAAGCCATCTTGTACTCTTAGTCTTGTTTATATCCTTGAAATGGACTGAAACCCTACACTGGCTTCAGGACTCACAGCATCTCCATTCAGTAGAAACATTTGCTAAAGGAGAAGTTAAAAACTTCTTGTGCTAACTGATATACACTCATCATATCCATTAATCTTCAAAACAACCCTGTTATGCAGTTATGATTATTGCCCCATTTTACATATAAGCAGCTTTCCAGAATTCTCACACTAAGGAGCAGTGAAATCAGGTAGTATGGCCTCAGAATATTTGCTCTTGCTCTTAATCTCTATGCAAGTTGCCTCACAATTAAAAGCTGTGTGACCTTGCATAAGTCACTTAATAATGGTAAGCCAGATATTTCACATATGCAAAAGGAAGCTAATAGTATTTTTCACATTTCACTGAGTTCCTTGTTTTTGTCATTTTCCATGATATCTTATTTATATACAATATTTGTTTATTTACAACCTTACAATATAGTCATTGTCCTTGTATCAGTTGTCCACTACTGTGTAACAAAACCACTCTAAAATACTGAGTGGTACAATACAGTGACAATTTATTATTTCTCATGAATCTGTAGATTAGCAGTCTAGTGGTTTTTCTGCTGGTCTTGGCTGGCCTCACTTACATGGTTATTCTCATCTGATGTCTCATCTGGGGCTGGAGTTTCCAAGAGGGCCTCAGTCATGTATCTGCAGTTGGGGCTAAGTTTCTTCATTTCTCCTCCCTGTGGTCTCTTGACCTCCACTAGGCCAGTCCATTAGATTGAAAGGGATCTGAATGTTTAGCTTCCAGAGTCATAAAAATTACTTCTCCCGCATTCTATTGGTCCTGGTAAGTCTCAAGGCCATTCCTGATCAGAGGAGAAGCAATGCCACATTGTAATGTGGGCATTATTGTACTCCCTGAGGGTCATTATTATAGTGAGCTATTATATCCTCATTTTAAAGATGAGGAAAGTAAATTGGAGAAGCTAGAATTACAATCCATATCTATATAACAGCCCCCTTGGCTCTTTTTCCACTCCGGCATGCTATCGGTACCTCCTCCACGGCACTGGCATCAGGACTGGGTGAGAGTGACAATGGGAAAGCACCCTGCAGACTCGACTGTGCCATTCAAAATCAGAGTACTCCCAGCACTGTGTATGGAGTGAGTTTTTATTCTAACAGATATTGATCAAGTGTAAGACATTGTTCCAAAGGCATGGAGTTTTAACACAATAAAGTAATAGGACTGTAACTTGAACGTGGGTTTTCTGACTGCCAACTCATTTCTCTTTTTACCATATCAATGGATGGTAAATGCATGGCACGTGTGCTGCCACTCCCTTTCTCCCATGTTCATGGTAGATAGCACTAACTGATCAAAGTTAACACAATTTGAAATCCCTGCACTGAAACATGTCTGTCTTTTCAGATAACACAGAGGCATGCAATAAAAGTCACTGGTGATTTTTTTCTCATGGGATGGAACTGTACCCTGTTCAATTTATGTTCCGAAGAAAGATAACATAGAACACTTGGCAGTCAAATGAACTTTCTTTTTTCTTTTTCCCCCAATTAGGTATTTCCTATTCTGATAACCTGGGCTCGCCAATACAGAAAGATAATTCCGGTCTTTTTTACCATCATTCCACAAATCCTCTTCTGATTGTGTTTTCTTTTCCTCAGCCTTGTTCCTTCTTTCTTCAGATCCTCCCTTTAATTCTCCTTCCTTGTCTTTGCCCATCTTTCCCCGTCTCTCTCAAATGCATAATTAGCACATGTTGCATTTAGAAATGAGATCCTGCAGAGTGCACTATTATACTGCGAATAATGACTGCACCCAAATTGCAGTCAAATTGCTGTTCTGAATAACAAGTTTAATGCTATGCACATCTGCAATGAATAAATCAAAAGAAACTATTGTTGAGTTTGTTCCATGATTCGTGTAACAAATACCGGTTTTGATCAAAGCAGTTGCTTAATGTTTTTCCTTCCAGCAATATCTTACTTCAATAATGAATGCAAGCATTAGAATGATGTCCATTGCTTCTCACAGTGCAAAGGAAAACATTTCCATTAAGTTCCACAGACATATTTATAGATAGTCCCTGACAACTTTAAACAACAATCCAGGAATGCTGATATTGTAAAGGTGTCTGAAAAAAAAATTGAAATGATTCTTATCGGTCAGAAAGTTTACCCAGCCAAAATGGACCACATGTGAGTTTTTATGTGACAAATTAGGTGAAGCCAATCAGGCAATCAAAATTAAGTCACAGATTCATTTTTTACCCTATGATTTTCTGCCTGAATGAGTGTGGAAATTTACTTTCGCTATCACTGTTTAAAATTATAGGAATGGAAGAGAATTCCAGAAATCATATTATCCAATTCCCTGTCTCTGGAACTCAGTGGCATTCAAAAAGCACTCATTAAGGTTCTGTTATGAGTCTGGCACTGTGGTAATTACTGGGGCATCTCAGGATGAATAGAATACAGTATCTATCATTATGAGCTATATTACCTAAGTCAGACCAATGTTTTACTTTTAAACATCTTTAGGAATAGAGATTCTATGACCTCTCCATATTATCCAAGTGTTCAAAGCAAACATTTCCACTCCACTTATATTTCTATGCAACTTTATTACAAAGGGATGATAGGAAAGGAAAAACACACACACACTTAGCTCTTACCTGATACACAAAGAAATGAATTATTTCCCTCTAAAACCAGGTGAAAAATTCTTTGAACTAATGAAAGAATCAAAACGCATTTGTTTCACAATTGCTTGGAATGAAATCTATTTGGCATAAATTCAATTAGTCAATTATTCCGGGGGAAATGCTTTTCCAACTGTGGCAGTGAATTGGCTGTGTCAGTTGAATCAGCTACTGGGAGACCACTTACACTTAGGGTCCCTCTGTAATTATTTTTACTTTTTAACCTAGGTAGGTTTTAACACACAACAGTTAGTCATTACATAGTTATTATAGTTATTTGTTTGCTTTTTATCTCCAGAAAAATCTTAGTATTTCTTCTCCTCAAGAATAAAAATATGATGTGAACTATTCTACCTAGTCTGAAATCACACACACACACACACACACACACACAAAAGAATCAGGGAGGCTTTAAGCAATGAATCCCATGTAGACATCAAAGTGAAACATAATTACGAAAGGACAAAAAAAACTGCCCAGTACCCACAGGTACCCAGTACACATCCTAATCGTCCAGTAGTCATAATTACCCATAACGACAAGGGAAGGCTGTACATTGGTCATTCCTGTGGCACGACAGCTGATCTGAGAGCATAGAAAGAATTACCTAATTTATTTTACATACATTTCAAAGAGACTGAAAAGATACTTCAACGAAATGCATTGCTACGAAGTTTTTAGTAAATGTCATACACAATGACAAACACAGGGTCACAAAAAACTCATGTACACTGAATTGAAGCAGGAATCAGATGCACACGGGAAGGTGAATCAACACTCTCTCTTTCTTACATGAGGAAAACAAGTCACCCGAAATTGGTATAACTCTTTCTTCTGGCGAGTCTCTGAGAGTTCAGTGGAGCCTGCTCAGCCCTCTTTTTCCTTCCACCTACTCATCAAACAAGGAGCTCCACCACTCAGGGTACTTGTCTTCTTAACCGATCACACTGCCACTGGGCAGGACTTTCCCTGCTACCACAGGTGCCTCTAATCACCTCGATCAACACATCTAATCAAATACATGAAGATTTCTTTACTGCTGGCAAAAGTCAAAACTTACCAACCATTGAAAGGTGGTGTGAAAATACATTCAAATAAATATTAACATGTAGTCTGATGCACACGACCCTATCCACTTAAAATCGTATGACTTTTATGTTTTTGAAAAGTGGTAAGCTTTAATTTTGTCTTGTTTTTCGTATGCAACATCTGTTGGCTTATACTTGGCAGCCTCTGTAATGCACCTGTGTAGGAAATGGCAAATTCAATAGAGAAAGGGGAAAGGTGGACAGGAATAGAGAAGAGAGAAAGGCATATAAAATGTTAACAAGTTATGAGTGCCAATATTTCATTTTTTATACCAAAAATGTACTGCTAATGCACGTGTGAACATGACTGCATCTATTGTCTTTTATTTACTTGCTAGTTGAATTGGACAAACACAAGATTATTTTTCAACTTATGCATTACAGCAAAAGGCAGCATTGATGATTCAAATGCAGGCTTTGTAGGAGCTCCAGCTTCTGTGTCCTTCAATATCCATTTTTACTGGCTTTTCACAATTTCTCTCAAGTCCTATTTGTGGCAATTTTCTCTAGTTTGTTGATATCCAATTTCGATTATAAAATTTTTATGTATATGTTTTAAATATTCACGTATTTTTTATTAATTGATTTTTATTGCATTATTACCTTTAGAGTTTTAAAAATCCTCTCCCAGATAATGGTTTTATACATATAAATGTTTGTATACTTCTGTTTAACCTTAGAAATTTATAAAAGAAAAACTAAAGAAATTTTTGATGAGGATTAAATTTAGGCAAATATATTTATGGGCATGTTATACCTTTATCATATTCAAACTTTCCATTGATTAATTAACATCCCACAATTCAGTTTTCTTTTAATGTTTCTCAGGAAAGTTTATAAATTATCTTGGTATAGATACCATATATTTTGGGTTAAGATTATTTCTGGATTTATATCTTCTTTATTGCAATTCTGAATATAAGGGTTTTGGTTTTTTGCATCAATTACATTCTGTGAATGGTTGAGTTGTTTATAATATTACTGACTTTTGTACATTTACCTTGTTTTTAGCTGAATTTTCATATTTATTCTAGTATTCTATAGAAGTGCATTTATGGAATTACAATGATTGAGGGTTGCCCTAGGGAGGGTTGAATCCACTTTGGGGTAGCCCTGCAAGTCCAGGTGAAGCTGAGGAGAGCCTTCAGGCATAAAAGCAGAGAGATGCAGATGATTGAGCTGGGAAGCTGTCAACATGTAAAGGAACTGTCTGCTGTGACTGCAGAAGAACTCAGAGAGGGTAGAGGATATATGGCAGGAAAGAGAATATTTGCTATAAAGGGAAAATGTTTTGATTTAAAAATGAAATGAAAAAAAAAGCTGGAGAAAACTTTGTCTCTCTTTCTGTATATATATATATATATATAAAAAACAGTCACTGTTCTGTAAAAAAAAAAAGCTCATGGGTTGAAGATTAGAAGGAAGTAGGAAAAACATGAAAACTGGATATCTTGAGTTCTAGGACTATCACCAAATCTTATTATAGTAGTAACAATAATGCATAAGTAATAGTCATAATTATTGCTGTTGTTAGTTTTGTGTAGAGCACAAGTTGGCGAACTACAACTCAATCTCTTATTTTGCAAATAAAGTTCTATTGGAATCATAATCATATATATTGTCTATGGCTGATTTTGAGCTGCAACTGCAGAGTTGAGTGGTTGCAACAGAGATAAAATGGCCCACAAAACCTAAAATATTTACAGTTTGATCCTTTACAGAAAAACTTTGGCTTACGAAAGTTTACTGAGCTAATAGGATGATCTGAGCACAATTTGACTGAGGATATACTAGAAGTATTTATGGGGAAGGAAAACTTACAGGCCAGCAAAGTGCTGTCTTTATATAATAGGCATTGTGACTTAAAGTTCAGAAGCACACAGATAGAATTAAACTACTCATAATGCCTTCTCAGGTAATTAAACAAATTTTACTTTTACACCCTGTAATTTTGTCTGCTAACCTTTGCAGCACAGACTGGGAAAATTTAAGAGCATCAATCATTCTTCTCAAAGCAGTTCACTGTTTGAGTTTCAAATCAATACCATTTTGAAGTTATGTAAAGACAATGAAGTGGCCCCCTAGCAAATTGCTTCTGAAAATTGGACTTAAAGAACTTGAGTTAAATGGTTTCATAAAGAAAAGTGGACCTGTAAATATCTAATAAAAATGGGTATTTCCAGGACTGGGACAGAAAAAAGGTGAGCCTGGGAATATTTTGGTGCATGAAAGTAAGGATGTATTCAAAACTCACGGGAACATGTCAAATGGACACAGAAGCTGAATTGAAGAGTCTTTCAATGGCAAAATTTGGGAAAGTTTGAGTATAAAAAATAATGATGGAATGGATTATAATACAATGATTTAAAAAAAAGAATTCATGAGATCATAATGATACAAAATTTGGGTTTGTATTTGCATGTGAAATGCTCTTCTTTACAGAAGAATGTCAGCTAATCCATGCGGACAAAACGATAGTATTAGCATATAACCATTTTGCTACTACCAATATAATGATTAACTCAGGCAAGGATCATCAATGGAAGCTAAAGCTACTTGGTGAAGGATTGTTGGGGAAGAGAATATTTGTACAGCCTCAAAATATCACCCTACAGTGCAACTGGGGCAAGCCTCTGAGGCATATGAATATATTCAAGTGTTCATGAGGCGTTGTCTTGGTGGGTAGAGAGCCACACAATAACTGAAAGAATATTGAATTCCCATCCTGGAGAGTTCTGCTACATTCTCTAATAGAGCAGCAAGAATCCCCCAGAGTACATGGGCAGTGCCTAGAGGAGTACAGACTATTACGCCAGGCCCTTGATATTGACGGTTGTACTCAAGAACGTAAAATTGAAACTTAACCTAGTATTGTATACTCCCTAAGAGCTACCTCCTGAAAGCCTCCTTGTTGCTCAAATGTGGCCTCTCCCTAAGCCAAACTCAGCATATAAATGGATTACCTTCCCTCCCCACCCTCAATGGGGCATGATTCCTGGGGATGAGCCTCCCTAGCATCAAGGGATTATTACCAAGCGCTGAATAGCAATGCATCTGGAAAAAGGCCTTGACCAAAAGGGAGAAATAGTAAATACAAATGAGTTTTCATGGATAAGAGATTTCAAAGCGAGTTGAGAGGTCATTCCAGAGGTTATGCTTATGCACGTCTCAGCAGGATCTCATTGACTGAGACAGTAAACAGTGCCTCGAACAGCCAGGCTCCTGAGAGCTCTAAAGACATCCAGACACTATAAGCAGGGCAGACAAACTCAGGAATTTGGCTTCCTGTCAGTGGGGCTTACTTTGGAACATGTGCTCCCCAAGGTATCAGAGTTAGACACATTTATAGGTTCTATACACATGGCTTTTCTGCTCCTTTTATTTGAACCCATAATTAGCATTATACTTGATAAATATATGTCCCAGAGACTTAAATTTTTGGTCTGTTCATATGCTGGTTGAGCCCTGAATCTCAGCAGAGTTCCAACACCTACTCTCCAGTTTATTGGACTCACCCAGGACAACTAACAAAAGGATGATGATGAAAATGCCCATTCCAAGAAACAGAGTATCTACACCTGCAAGCAAGACAGTTCCGTCCATCTGCCCCATGGGATCTAAGCTCCTTCTCAATCAGAAACAAAATGGGCATCACCATCCCCAAATCCTCAAGATTGGGTAATGAACAATGGATTAAAGTAGACTATTATTCTATTATTATTTTATTATAGACTTATTATTATTCTAGCAATGGAAGAACTTGTATCACTGATATAAAGGCAGTGGTCACCAGAGGTTCTGAGGGGAGGCAGAGGGAAAAATAGGTGCAACATGGGGGCATTTGTGGGACATTGGAATTGTCCTGTATGACATTGCAATGACAGATACAGGCCATTAAGCATTTTGTCAAAACCTATAAAATTGTGTGAGGCAAAGTGTAAACTATATTGTAAACAACAGTCCATGGTTAGTAGCAATGCTTCAATATGTGTTCATTAATTGCAACAAATGTACCACACTAATGAAAGATGTTGTTAATGGGGGAAAGTGTGGGAGGGAGGGGATGGGGTATATGGGAATCCCCTATATTTTCAATGTAGCATTTAAGTAATCTAAAGCTTCTTTAAAAATTTAAAAAAAAAAATCACCCTACAGATTGCTTACTAAATGAAAAGGGAAAAGGCACTTTTATAATGAAAAGAGCTGACAACCATCACCTTAATCAAGTAGTCAAGCTTAGTCTTCCATTAATGGGACAAGTTGATATTGCATCTTCTAATGTAATTCAGAGGAAATTACACAACATGATCTATGTTTTATTCTTGCCAAAATGTTTGACTTGAATTTAATCATGAAGAAACAGACAAATCCAGAATGTAGGATAGTCTAAAAGTCAACAGATCTAGAGTATTAAAAATGTCAATATAATGACGGATTGAGTTTAAATGAGATTCTCCTGGTTTAAAGAAGACAGGGGAGAAATATTTACCAAATGCAATTTGTGTACTTTGATTGGATTCAGGATTGGACAAAAATATATATAAAGGACATTTTGCGGGAAATTTGAATATGGGCTGTATATTAGATGAGATTATTGAATCCATGTTAAATTTCTTAGCTGTGAAAACAATATTGTGGTTATATAGGAGAATGTCCTTGTTCATGGGATATACATGACAAGGTATTTAGTAGAGAAATGCCATGTTGCTTGCTATGTACTGCACCTAGTTCAAAAAAGAGAGGTAGGAGGAGAGAGAGCAGGAACAAACGTGGCAAAAATGCTAACTAATGCTGAATTACTTTTACAACTTTTCTGTAGGTTTGAAAGTTTTCACAGTAACAAGTTGGAGAATAAAATGAAAAAAGGAGCCATTTTAAGTTGACACAATTTTAACTTAAAGCTACTTCTTGAATGCCTTATTTTCCAAAAGTAACATGAGAGGATCAGACTTAATGCTATTGACAGAATCTTAACTTAATTATTTATATCAAGAACCGACTTATGCCTTGAAATAGCAGGCTATAGGGGTATAGCAATATAAAATATGGTCCCTACCTTTAAGTCAGGGGTTCTTATCAAGAGATCCATGAGCTTGAATTGAAATTAAAAAAAAAAAAAAACATTATTCTTGTGGGGATGTGTTGGTGCGGGTGTGATATATTTACTAAATAAAACACAGTATAGTGTGGACTTAGTAACGGGTCCGTGGTTTTCACCTGACTGGCAAAGGGATCTGTGTAACAAAAAAGGTTAAGAATCTTTGCTTACAGAGTTTATAATAACATTTGTAAATTAAGAAAACATGCGCTTTGCTGAATTCCTTCCTTCCTTCCTTCTTTCCTTCCAAAATGCTTTGACTATCTGCTATGTAGAAATAAATGTTTTAAGGCAAAATGATGAATAAGGATGAGTGAGAAAAGGACCTTGCTCTCAAGACATTTACAGTCTAATAGGGCATATAAATTACAATTGTCTTTCAACCTACATTGCTACATCCCCAACTGCTCTGTTTTTACCACATTACTTCCCACACCTACTGCCCCAATGAATTGATCAGCCACTGGCGGAGAACCTGCCCATAATTGTCAGTAGCTTTTCTTCACTGAGAATATGAATTGAAAGGTAGGAAGAGAGAGGAAGTTTGAAGCTGACTCATAACAACAGTAGAAAACTGGAAGGAAGTTCCATGAACTGCTGAAGTTCTCAGAAATACTCTTCCTGAAGTCTAGTTATCCAACTTTTCCTTTCATTCCATTACAGCTGTATCCAGAAGTTAAATAAGTTTTTGCTTATTGAATAAGTATGTACTTAAAAAGGTGATCATAATAGAAGGAATATTGTGAAAAGTATCTGAATATAGGTTTAGAGAATAAAGAAATAACTTTTGACTAGAGGGATCAGGGAGAGAGAATTTGACATAAAAACTGTGAATGACTTAGCTATCTGGTGAGTGAACTGAAAAATTTATAGTAAAAGTAAGAACAAGAACATTATCTGTCATTGAACTTGGGCAAATTACTTAACTTAAAAAGTTAAGGAAACAAATCTGAAGCTCAGTAAGCTACCTAACACCCCTTGAGTAGTAGCAGAAACTGGATTCAAACCCAAGCAGCCTGGCTCCAAAACCCACCTCTCTTAATCCCTACCCTCATCTTTCACCACTGATACCACTATTTCTACTCCTACAAAGCCAAATGCTAAACTATGTATTATACACTGAGGATATTGTAGGAGATCAGAGGGGAAAGGAAACCAATGACAACTGGAGTAATCAGAGAGGCTTTCAGAGCAGAGTTGGAACATTAGCTGGGTCTCAAATGATAAGTGATATTTAGTGAGAAGGAGACAATTAGTGAACAATATACACATAATGCCAAGGTCAACTAATTTAAGAGTTGAATTTATGGGAGGCAAAAACTTTTATTATTTATTTATCTAAATATAAATATTTTAAAAATAAAATTTTTAATAATCATATTTATTCAAAATAATTATTTAAATTATTTTTACTATTTGTTTTTTTTTGTGTGTGTGTAATATAATTATCTCCAAACATTTATCATACAACTACCATATTTAAGGGCCTTTGCTGGGTATAGGTCACAAAGAGTTCCTCAAGAAGACATCTGTTTATATGACAAGTATTTCCCAAATAGCATATGGTAAGTGCTTAAGAGATGTCTCCAGCAATAGGTATGGAAAGAGTTCAGAGGATAAAGAAGTCATTTGGTTGAACTAATTAGATGGGCTCCATCATACAGGTTAGTCCTGGAGGAAGGAACCAACATTTATGAGGCTAAAACTCCAACCAAAAAGCTTATATTTACACTCTTCATAGTGACATTTCTAAAGACCAAATTCTGATGAGCTCACCTCACGAAATCCCAAATGTTTTGTCTTATTCCTCTAATTTTCTTCATGTTTCCTCAGCTCAGATATAGAAAGATTAGAAATAAAGAGTGAGTCTTTTAATCATTTGGTATCTGGACAGCCCTCACAAATAGACCTATTTCTTACCTGGTGCATATGATATGTAGCAGGTTGTGCTTCTACTTTGTTGGATCTCAGAAACATTCCCTCCCTTCTGTGACTTCCTCTTTATTGCAAGGGGCTAGAAGCCTACAAACTACACATCCCAGATTCCCTTGCTCACTTGGCTTCTGCTGAGGGTCTTCCAATGGGAGACACTGGAGGGAGAATGGAAAGCAAGAGAAAGGAAAAAGCCAGATCCCCATGCTCTGGATGCTGCCTCTGATAGCAAAAGTATAGTCTCTTGGGTTCCTGCTCATTTAGTAGAGTTCCACAAAGAGCAGTGGCAGCAAGTGCTCCAACAACCTCAACAGCAGAAGGTCTGTCCATTCTGGCTGTGGTCATGGCAGCAGAGGCAGCAGTAGTTACTTCAGCAGCCCCACAAATGTAGCATTTTGGGGCTCTGATTCCTAAAGTGTCGGTGATGACAACTACTGAGTGTATTTGGGCTTACAGCTGCATCAGCACAAAGGCGGGGTTCTAGATTTCTATGTAGTAATAGCAGTGAGCTTCCAAGACCAGCAGCGGATGCTCCAGCAATTGAGGTGATACAGCATTTAGGGGCTTTGGATAATACAATTTTTCCTTTTGCTCTTCAAGTGTTATGGGAAAATAGAGGCTTCCTGTCATTACTAATCTCTGAACACCCTCAAGAACAACCTTTCTTTTTTTCCCCCCTCTTGTCTTTTTGACACTTTAGAAATGCTGTATTAAATTTTCCACACTGAAAATACTCAAATGTTTCTGTTTTCTGGCACTGACTGACACAGGTAAACTTAAGTGTTTGCATATAACTGGACTTCAGGACTTGGGGTACTAAGAGCAGCAGGTGTTATGCATAATCCTATACACTTTTCTTTATGAACCATCTCTGGGATGAGTTTAAGAAACTGAACATTTTATTCACCAATCTAGATGGTTTCCTGATACATTTTCTGCCAATGGCTCTAGCAGCATGAAATGGAAGCTTTAAAGTATGGGAGCAGAGGTAGTGTTGGTGGACTTTCTTGGATGACACCTGTATACCCTTGGGAATGACTCCTGACAACATTTATTTAGCGCTTCCAATGTTTAAGGCATTGAGTTATATGACTTCACATGATTTATCTTATTTACCTTCTCCCACCCCATATACCCAGTAACCTGGTCCAGTAGGTATTATCATTTCCTCTTTAGAGATAAGGAATTATTGATTCTTAGAGCACTCTTTCTTTAAGTGAGAGTCCTGGACCATCTGCATTTTAATATCTTGGAATGTCTATTAAAAATCAAATCTAGGGACTTACCGTATATTTACTGAACAAAAATCTCTGTGGGTGAGGCCTGGGAATCCAGATTTTAACAAGCATCTCAAGTGATTCTTAAGCACCCTTAGCTTTGAGAACCACCATCAGAGAGTATAAATAACTTGCTCAAGGGCAGAGTAGCAGAGATAGCATTTGAACTTGCTGGTCTGACTTTAAATCCATGTTATTTCCACTCACCCCACTTACATGATTCCATCAGCTAAAGGAAGGAGTAGTTGAGCAAAGACGAGAAGCCACATGGTGTGAACTATTCAACTAAGGTATTACACTGATGAATCTTTTAAAACTTCAAAATATTTTCACTCAACTCTCCCATTTAACAAGGAGTGAAATGGTTTGATGGAACAAAGGCTTTTTGTTCAAAATTATTCCACATACTGCTTGGTTCCTTCTTTTCTCTTGGCAAGTGATTAAACTCAATTATCCATCATTAAATATCCTCACAGAGTATACTGTGTGTCTATACTCACTAGTTCAAAATTGAGGACAATTTACCTTCTGTCTTCTTTATTTCTCCAATAACTTGTTTCCCATACATTGTCTTGACTTTTCTGCTATTATCTCATATAATTTAGCAATCTTGATTCAGTTCAATTCAGCAAACATTTATTGGGAGCCTATGTTTTTCACACTGTCCTAGACACTATGAGAAATACAATCCTCTGACTCTGTGGAGCCTGTTCTTCAAGGCTAGTGTTGGTATAAACTCATATCCACACTGCACATCTTTTGGGATGAGATTGATGAAGATTATCATTTCATCTTTAAAATTATCCAATTTGACAATTGATGGCTCAGTGTTTTCTCAATTAGGATGTTAGCGAAACTGTCACAAAATATGCTAGGCTAAGAAATTGAAATTTCCTGTATAAACTGTAATTGATGCTAAAGATGGTGTAATACAAACCCCATCTCATGACAAACATTCCCCAGGAGTGAGACCACAAGATGATTTCATTTGTCTTTCTGATGTTTTAAGGCCAGCACAGTCTTTCCAGAATCTGAAATTGTCTACCATAGGAAAGTCTCATTTTTAAGGTAGAGATCACCACAGTACCTCCTTTATAGAGCTGTTGGGATGATTTAAATGAGGTTTTGCATTTTAAATGCTCAGGACAGCTTCTAGCTCAAAATAAGAACTCAGTAAGTATGAGCGACTTTAAAATTGAGAGTTATGCTGATAGGAAGTGCAAGAACAAACTTATAAAATATTTAATAAACATTTCAATACACATTTATGGGAATGTGCATGTGGGAGAGAATAAAAATAAAATAAGATCTGGTTTTAGTTTACTATCAAGTTGTTTACTCTCTAGATTCATGCAAATATGTATATAAAATTACTATGTACATAAGGCACTGTTTTTAATGATCCTCATGATCCAGCTCTGGGACATGTCCAAAATAATGATGATGATATAATAACAATAATAATAAGTACAACAAAGACATTGTTGTATAATTTAAGCTGCTTTCACATAAATTTTCTAATTTAATCTTCATAATAATTTGGTCAGGCAAATATTCTCATCCCAGTTTTAGAGAACAGATGAGAAAACTAACATTAGTTGACAACTGATGATTTGTCCATGGTTCTAAGCTCTTAGGTTTCATAATTTTACCTTTTGTGCTATTTGCTCTATATTCCAAGGTCAAAGCTGGATAATTGATATGAGATAGGTATGAATCATCACTTGGCTTTTAGGGGACAGTTTTAGAGAAGAAATGGAGTTATTGCATTTGTCCAATCTTCAGAATTATGTTTTTAATCTGTCAAGCGATGAATATACACAGAAGTCATCTCAGTTCTCTCAGATTTTTACAGCATCCAACAAAGCATCTGTATTAGTCAGGGTTCTCTTGGCAAACGGAATCAACAGGACATATCTGTCAATAATATGAGATTTTATAAGAGTCTCTCACGCGACTATGGGGATGCACAAGTCCAGGTTCCGGAGGCAGGCTGCAAATCAGGTTCTCCAATGAAAGTCCGATAAAAGGTCCTTGATGAATTTCTGGGAGAAGTTGGCTGTCCAACAACGAGCTGGGAAATTCTCTCTGAATGTTGAAATCACTTCCCCTTTTAAGGAATTCAACTTATTGGATAAAAGCATCACTCATTGTTGATGCAATCTCCCTGTTTGATGCAGATGTAATCAGCCATCCACACAGTAAACTCACTGGTGATGGAAGTCCATAAATGCTCTTGTATTACAATTAGCCCAGTGCTTGCTGGACCTAACACCTGGACACAATTACCTGGCTGAGTTGACACTTTAGCCTAACCATCACAGCATTCTACACTGCCTATTAACAAACCACCATAAAATTCCTAACCCATATTCAAGGGTGATTGATGACTCTGGGATATCATTATGAAAATAATAAGTTAATTTTATTAATTAGTCAATAATATCTCAACTCAATCCTACTAATTGGAAAATTAACTTGGAAATGTTGGTCTAAAATAACCATTACAGTCATACTGTTGTGGATGTAGTTAAAAGAATTAAAACATTTAAATCATTATGTTTTCTAATTTAGCATCATTCTAGGATGCCCTTAGAGTAAACACTGAGAGAAGGGAAACCTCTCTGCTTATCTATCAAGGCAGTTGCTAACTGTATTTAAACTATGCTGTGTGTGTGTGTGTGTGTG